>JAWZYV010013423.1:0-210730 GCA_038373885.1 Cheiracanthium punctorium
AATTTAGAAAAATATTTGTTGTAAAATTATTTAACTTAAAATTAATACTTGGTTAAAAAAAAATAAAAATAAATTAACTCTTGATTAAAAAAACATTTGTTGTAACATTATTTAACTTAAAATTAAAACTGTTGGTTAAAAAAAATATTTGTTGTAAAATTACTTATTTAACTTAAAATTAAAACTTGGGTAATAATCTCTTAAGAAAAAGAAAATGTTTAGATAAAAAAGTTCATACACTATCTAAATCATTATTTGTAAAAACTATAGGTACTAAAATCGTTCTATGGTATAATTTTCTCACTTCCCTAACAGTAGAAGAAATTTGTAGAAAATGTATGGGTATCCTAAACCCTACTTTAATATTCTAGTAAACTGTTACTTATTAAATATATGCTATAATCTTAAACGGTATACAAAAATTAGAAGTATGTATTAAGCAGCATTTATTCAATTTGCATTGGTTCTAATACTAAATGGTAAAGAAAATTAAATAAATAAAAAAATAAACTTCGAAAAATTAATCAAAGTCCCAATTCATTTTCAAAACTAAAGTATAACACAATACACCTACAATTTTATACCTGAAGGATTCTCGGCCTAATGGACAACAATCATTAGCCTATGAATTCTTTTGTAGGTTGTGCGTTCAAATTTGAAAATTTTTCCAAGTCCCCTTATTTCAAAAATATGTCACAATCTGAAAAAAATTACAAGTATCCTTATTTGTAAAATATGTGAAAATCTGAAAATTTTTCCAAGTCCCCTTATTTCAAAAAATATGTCACAATCTGAAAAAAATTACAAGTCCCCTTATCTGAAAAAAAGGAAAAAAATTCTTATCAACCCTTCGAACATCCTCTCCCCACATCCGGTCCGACCACGCCCCCCTTCCCCGCTCAGCCTAGGGAAAGCATCCGAACGGATCCGCAGAATTAACATGGGATCCGCATGAGGTGAACTCTCCTTTCTTCCCTACTTAGGGGCCCTGGGCAATGTCCGATTTGCCCTTGCAATAATAAGGCTCTGTCTCTATTGAGAATTTCACTCAGCACTTACTAATCAATTTGGAATCATTTAAGAATAGACAGAAGTTATATCGTTGCTTTCAATAATTTTGCCAATAACCTACTTCCATTCTTTGTACTCCTATAATGCTGACGATAAGTCAGGCTTTTTGGAAATCTGCATTACATACTAATCTGAGACAGGTAACTTCATCTAATTATTTGATACAATTCAATATAAAGTAATTTCTAAAAAGAAATATTCTTTAAATAGAAACAGGTTGATAATGAATTTATCTTAATTTCAACATTAAGCTAGCTACTGAGAATCACAATATTTTTAGCACTATGTTTAAAATTTCAATTTTGATACCTAGAACCTCTAGAGATTTAAAAAAAAGTTGCAAAAAATGAAGATAAATTCCTAAATTTTTACTAGATAGCATCATTTGATAAAAGGTTCTATTATGTAAAGAATTAAAGCGTGACCTGTTTGGGATACCCTGTATCTTAAAACTTATCTAAAGATAACCATCTCAATAGCTATTTTCTGCATTTACTAGAAATTGTATGCAATTATCACGAACTTGGCTAAAACACCAATAACTAACATAAGAGTCAATTACTGGTGAAATCTATTTTTTCTTACCCAATAATTGACACCCAATCTTTTTCTTACCCAATAATTGATAAATAAATGAATTTGTTTATTAAAATGATCTCTCCGTATTTACTTTATGTACTATTATCTAATACGAATGTAGGAAAAAACGACGATACCCGGAAAAAATGCCCCCCCCCAAACACACACACATATAATTCTGATTTTCATAGGGGCATGGGGGGAGTACGTGCACTCACATGACAAATCAAATGTAGACTAGAAAAGATTCTTTTGTAAATTGAAATGCATTTATAAGAGAAAGGAGTAAAAACAATTGTGACCCCTTCCCCCGGCAGAATTTTTTATGGGTCGGCCCCTGATTTTTTTAAATAGTGGACAAAAACTTACTTTGATTTGCTTTTAATGAGGCTCTTGAATTTGCAAAGTGGGGGAGGGGTCGTCAAGCACTCACCTGTCCCCTATATGGGCTCAGAGTAAGTGTGAAGATACTATTTAAAATGCTATTGTAAAATTCTGTTGTATTTTGATATCAATAGAAATAATTATAACAATACTATAGTTCAAAAGAGGCTTTTTTTAACTCCATTAATTTTCTATTTTTATTTATTTATTTGTTTATTTAGGTTTTTTTGTGCGTGTGTGTGAGGGGAGTTATGAAAAAACGGATAAGAAGTATAATGATGACTTATCTGGAAGCATTTAAAATGTATTGAAATAAATAAAATGCATCAGATATTTTAAAAGGCGCTTAAAGTTATACACATCACTAAAAATAAAATAATTTTCAGATTTAATTTTACAGCTAAGCCAAAGTAATATTAGAAAAACCAAAGAGATGGCTAAAAGATTAGTTTTTTTTTAATTAAATTTTTTAACTTATCGTGTTACTGTGAAAGTGAATAAAGCATGAATGTGACACAATTTATATAAGGTGATTTAATCATTAAAAATTGGACGGTTTGTAGATATATTTCTCATTAATTAATACATATTTAATCATGTCCTTTTGCTATGAGCCTTGATTTCCCTTTTTTATATGAAAATAATACTATTTAGTTTTATATATCGGTAAACAAGTTATGTTTGTTCTCGTTTTTATAAAAACTTTTCAAAAAGAAACAGACATACAGTGGAACTTCTTTTTGCATATCTAACCGACCCCTTATTGCGATCAAGATCGCGGTTATACCCCAACTGATCGAATCCCAAAAAATCGAAAACCAATTAACGGTCATTAACCATTGTGTGCTTTGGGTCTAGGAGAGTCGAGAATTAGGGTTTGTTTTACTATTTACTATTATTGCATCCTGCTCTAATCCCCGATTATCTTCTGTCTTCGGCAGACGGTTATAGCCCAACTCATCGAATCCCCAGGAGAGGGGGAACAGGTCGCACTTTCGTCAATTTCATTGCCTATTTTTCGAATACAATGTTCCAGAATATTTTTGTATTTATTATCCTAATGTCGAGCATTTATTTATAGTAGCGTGACCAAATTTTGCAGCTGGTTAATTTTTAGTTTTTCATGTTAGATACATTTTGAAGCAATAGTTTTTTTATATCTACTGTTTTCTACGGGATGAGGCCTAAAAAAGGGCCCCGTAAAAAAAAAATAATAATAAATTAAAATATCTGTTTTTTAGGAAAAAAACCCTCAACCTGGTGTGTACTAGATTTTTTTAAATTAAATCTTTGAAATGTTAGAGTCTGAGATGGGTCCCCTATAAATAATAATAATAATAACAATAATAATTAATCAAAAAAATTAAAGACGTTCTAGAAGCAACTTATGCTTAAAAATAGTAAGGTAAATTTAAACCGTGTTTTCTCAAAAAGCATTTTTAAGGAATTGTCTGTAACAGGACCAAATTTCTCTAAAAAGGTGTAACTGGTGTTAATATACCGTGTTTACTCGCGTAATAGTCGCACTTTTTGTGTCAATTTTTCATGGGGAAATTTAGGTGCGACTATTGTGAGGGGAAATCTACAACACAATAGTGTTCACTCTAATGCTAAAACATTACTGGTGTTATAATAAAATTACTATTTTACCAAATGCTTCCAGATTTTTGCAGTATATTAAATAATCTTTTCCACAGTTGCACACAAAAAAGAGCTATATTTCCACACTAATATTTTTGCATACATATACATATATGAAGGTCAAATATACGTGACTGCGACTTTTATCCGATAAAACATTTTGACGATTTTTTTCTGCTTTAAAACGGGGGTGCGACTAATTATGCATGGGTGACACAACCCTAAACATGGTACATAGAATGAACTAATATTAAACCTGGATGAGAAAAAAAATGACATTTTTCAAACATATGTATAGTAATATATTTTAACAAACACAAATATGTAATCATCTTTTAAATTATAATTTGAAATCAAATTAAAAAATGCTAAATATATATTTAATTTTTTGAAGTTAATAATTTTTTTTCTGAATTTGCAACATTAAGTATGTTTAACAGTAAGTATATGTGCATTTTAAATTTCATTTATCCTGCGAATAAGGCAATGCACCGTTAAAAAAAAAAAAAAAAAAAAAAAAAAAAAAAAAAAAAAAAACTTTTTCCCCCCTCCCCTCAAAAATCTATGAATAGAAGTTTTATCTCGAAATTTAAAATATGTCATAGTGTATCATTAAAGAAAAAAATGTAATTATGCTACTACTATTAATTTGATGATAAAATGTAAAATAGCAAGTGCCTAAAATACGTGTACATTTGCTTCTTAATCCATCGAATCCCCTGTAATTTTTGTGGCGGATAACAATTTCAACCCCATTATTGATGATAAATGACAGCTACTCCGTGACAGCTGGACACGACCCGAAGGAAGCTTTGGAAACACGACCGCGAGGGGGGGCAGCTAGGGTCAGGGTCTACGAAGGAAAAGGAGATAACACATTTACATTTTATAGGGTCCCATTTACACATTTACATTTAACACATTTACACATTTACATTTTATAGGGATTTTTACTAGGTCCCCAACCTAATGAGACATTTGTTTCTAATTCATTCGACGAGTTGGGATTCGGTGAAATAGCCCGTTCCCAAGATCGCGCCGAAACCCATTACAGGAAATTTATGACTCTTCTGACCTTCTGACAGACCTCTTGCGAAGAGAGCATACCTTCGTTTGACCATCGGTGCGCCTGACCAGGAAAGACAAGTCAATTATCTTTTAGATGGTCCCTCTTTTGAACCCCAACATCCCGGCTAAGTTAAATCGTTTTTCTGTGAACTGGGATACTACGATAAAGGCTACCTCTTTATCATATTAATGTAAATACCACAAAAAATCTTCGAACTTTCACTTTTAGGACACATTTGTACCAAATATTGAGCGTTACATTTTTAAGAGCATCTCAATTATTTCTCTCTCTCTCCCTGCTTCTCTTTACTTTTTTCTCCATTGCGAAAGTCTAGGTGCGACTACTATGCGAGGAAATCCCCGACATAATATCTAATATATTACACTAAATGGTCATATTTTTTCTATTTTAAAACGTTGATGCAACTGTTGCCTAAAAACTAGTTTCCTAACCTAATACCTAAAAACAAGTTTCAAAAGTAACCCTATGATAAGTTATGGTGAAAGCCATGAGAGGTAAAAACACTAAAAAGGGTTAACCCATTTATGCCTAGTGTCCCTTTTTTGGGACGGCATTTTCGCTATTAGTCGAAAACGTTATTTATTTTTCCTAGCCTTTATTCATGAGTATTGAACCTGAACTCTACAAAATATTTTAACATGACCAAGTAGGATGTTGATATTTCGATTTTTATGCATAATGATTTTAAAAGAAATCGTTCCTTGTTCAAAAATTTGACATCAGAAATTTATCTATTATTTCTGTTATCAGTAAAAATCGAAGAAAGTCGCAAAAATATCCAGGCACAAATGGGTTAAAATAAAATTTCTATATTGCGTAGTGCCTACTAGAGGCAGTAAATTAATAGAAAATTATGGTTAAGCTGAAAATACAATTATTTACCTCTCACAGAACGACTGAGTAAGCATTTCAGAGTACAACTGCGTTGTGTATATGCTAGACATTATACACTAAAAAAAGGATTTTCTTAACCCCTCACCTGGAAATAAAATGGAAAAATTGCCATTCTCCCAGCCAGCCACGATACATCGAATTAACGTCGCCGTCGACGTAGTTTCGACGTAATCATCGACGTTAAAAATCCTTGGATATGTCCACCTGTTTGCCCGTCGAGCGCTGAACTTCTCGACGGCGTATTACCCGCGAGGGGTGACCGTGAGAGATAACAATCTCGCTTAACTACGGCGTAAGAATGGAAAAGGGTGACCGCCAGGAAGAGAAAATCCCTGATATTGGTCGAACACTCGTCGCTATAACGGCAAAGGGAGACAGATTCTCGAAATTCGTTTATAAAATTCAGCTCATAGTGGTTGATTTTACGTTATACCTTGTCGAATCGCTCCAACAGGACAGAGAAAACCGGCTTATATTCGTCTAATAGAAGTCGTTCTTTAAAGACTTCGCAGAATTTGTCGAATTCTGCCCATTTATAAACGTAGTAATTATGCCGCAATTCCAGACAATCAGAGAATAGACAAATACCATTTACATACGTCGTGAAGGAATGGAAATTCAAACTGTTCTGATCTTGTGAACTTTTGCCGTTTAAAAGGGAAACATTTTATATTTCTATATAATACATTTTAATATTAGTTTGTTAGCTAATAAAAAGTTATTTTTAATTAAATGTGCAGAAATTACAAGTTTTAAATTAACTTCTAGTCGTTTAGATGAAGTTGTAAAATATACATTCATAAAAATTTGAACACAGAGAAAATACATTAAAGAAAAATATAATCTTGATTTTTTGAATTTAATTGATCAGTAACTTGCATAAATAGCTTATGTCTCTATTTTACATTTTAAAGGGTTTACTTTTTCCCCCCAGGTACATTTTATGAATTGTTTTTACTGTAGGTATATTTAATAAAAGGGGGGGGGGGTACGCTGTTTAATTCAATGTTATAAATAATCTAAATATCTTCATATATTGGTGAAAGATGGTGAAAAAGTAACTTAAAAATTAAATAAAATATTAGTAAATTTAGTTAAGTAAGGAATACAGTTTAAAATGCAATTTTACTAACTGTAAATATAATTTACTTATTTTATATAAAAAGATTACTTTTTAACCAATATATGAAAATATTTAGATAGTTTTTAAGAGTAGATTAAATAATTTTTTGCACCCTTTTATTAAAAATACCTAATACAGCCAAAACGATTAATAAAATGTACCGGGGGAAAAAATGGAAACCCTTTAAAATGTAAATTAGTGACATAAGTTGTTCGTGCGAGTTACTTATCTGTTAAATTAAAAATCAAGATTATATTTTAACTTTAATATATTTTTGTATATGTTCAAACTTTCATGAATATAAATTTTATAACTTTATCTAAACGATTAGAAGTTAATTTAAAACTTGTTATTTCTAATCATTTAATTCAAAATTGCTTTTCATTAGCTAACAACTAGTAGTATAATGTAGTATATTTAGATATATAAAGTGTTTCCTTTTAAACGGCATGTGCACCCGACAAGAAGTTTGAATTTCCATGCTTTCACGACGTATGTAAATGGTGTGTGACTGACATATTCTCTAAATGTCTGGAATTCCGGCATAATTACTACGTTTATAAACTGTCAGGATTCGACGAAATCGTCAAGGAACCACTTCTATTAGACGAATAAGCCTGCTTTTTTATCTCCATAGTTTATTATAGTTTTCCTGTAATAAAATATGAAGAAGTTTTCTATCTACAAATCCCCCCCCTCTCACCCTCCCACGAGAAAAATTTTGTCTACTTCATTACACAAACAGTTTTTTATTTATCTCTCTTAATTCTTTGATTTGTTCAATTTTACTACTCCAAATAGGTTTAAATTACATACTAGATGCACACATATTAGTATACAATTTAAAAAGAAAAAAAAAACTTTGCATAAAGTGCTTTAATCTGTTTCATTGTAAGTTATGCCATAATGCAATAATAAGTTGACTTTTGTTATAGTAAGTTTACATTAAGTAAATTTGTGCTTATAATGAGAAAAAATATTTCATATGCTTAAGGTAAACAGTTGATTTTATGCCAATTGTACCTTTATATTTCACTCTATAATACAAATAAGAATACTTATAATTAGCAATTAAAAAGAAAATGAATAAAAGAAACAAAGCACATAATTATTAGTTAAATATTTACTTAACTCACCTCTAAAATTTTGATGGCTGGAATTAAAATTTGCAGTTACCCCGATAAACTTTAATAACATCACCGGCCAACACAATTTAAAGAGAGCCAGACAAACTTATTAATATGCCAAGCTAACGATAAATCGTGTTAGCATTGAACTTGAAAAATATTCCAAGAGATACTTTAAAAATATCCACTTTTATAGTTAAAACTATGGAAATTTTACTGTTCTGTGTAGCGCAGGAGCTCAGCCATTGACTACACGCTGGAGCGAGTTCTGCCCTTGCATAAAAAACTGCGAAGTACGAGCCATGCGAACAACGAACGAATACACACACAAAAAAGAAAAAAAAAAGCATCTGTTTTCTGAGAAAAAGGTTGGGGTGGACATGTCAAAGGTCGTGAGAAAGGACCCCGTAAATTCTGTCTCCCCTGCACTGTTTATTCGACGTTCAACTGACTATTAACTAAGCTGAAAAAATTTCTCGATGCTCCATCGCGTGTTTCTTCTTGGCTGGCTGGGGGAAGGGGGGGGGGCTCTCAGACCGCCGAAGGCATGAGCGGAAAATCGGCGATGTATTGACGGATCATAGACCTCCTGAGGGCGACCAACATTAACAGTCGAAGATACCGGCCTCCCTGACCAAAATCGAACGGCTCTTTAAGACGTCGACAACACAATGTATGTTTGATCTCTTTTAAACGCTATTTTTTGCTGTAATTTTTCCTCGACCTATTTTCGACATTTCGACATCGGGAATACGTAATTTAAACGTGTGTGCGCTTGCTGGGCTTTTTCAAGCTAAAGAAATTAATTTTCAAAGGAGATTCTAACACAATCTACTATTTTAACTCTTTGAATTGCTTTTATTAACATACTGACAACAAAATAACAACATAAAATTCTTATCTTGGATATATATAAGAATACACTTGTAGGAGCATCAATTTTTAATACCTGTCATCAATTTTTGATGCTGAACAAACAGGAAAATATCTCACTTTGAATATATTTGAACACACTTATATTAACATATATTTCTAACACATATCTAGCAAAAATGTATAAAAGAAAAATTTGATCTTATGTGGGAATAAGTAAATTGTAAATCAAATAAAAATTGTTGTGCTCAAACCCCTAACTACACATTTTAAAGATTAAAAGTCAAATTCAAACAGAGCACTTCCATATTAAAAGATTGTAATATTAGATCACATATCAGGATATCGTGTCAATTGTAAATTATTTTAAATTGTCCCAAATTTTTAATATGTCTAAATCCAAATTAAACTAAATATTAAATGCTTATTAATTAATGGACTAAAAATGAATTGTTCAATAGACACAACATCTGCACTAATATTTAAAAATATAAAAATTCAAAATCTTTAAAAGAATTCTACCAGCACCATTTTAACTAAAACAAATTATCAAAAAAAAATTGGTAAAAGAAAATATTAAAAATTGCAATAACATCTTTTAAAGAACACAAAGTTTAGTCAATATATTTACCAAGTTCTCGACACATTTTTTGTAGACCAGATTTTTGTTCCAAAACGATCTCTCTTGCAGGCTATAATTATTCAACTGTAGATCATCTCTAACTGCACGTAATAATTTAAGAAGCACAGAAAGTTCACTAAGGTTACAGTCACTGTCTTAGGGATCGAAGAGATTTAATTTGGCAGAAGACAAATATAATTATTCAACTGTAGATCATCTCAGTAGTGGCACGTAATAATTTAAAAAGCACAGAAGGTTCACTAAGGTTACAGTCACTAGGGAGTTTGTGCAGGCCGGGTTTCACTTACGGTAGTGCTAACGTTAAATGACATTGGACAATAAAGCTCATGCGCACGCATAAAATCCGAAACGTGGTTGGTCAAAATACTCCGTATAGCGAATAGCGTTAGCGTTAGCGTAGGACGAAAAGGTATGCACAAACTCCCTAATGTCATAGGGATCGAAGATTTAATTTGGCAGAAGACAAATTTTCATGAAGATGTTCATCGTTTCAGATTCGTCTCACAAAATGACGTAGCGTCGCATACATGGCACCTATCTTCTTGGTAGACACCAAAATTTTAAAAAGGTTACGAATCTTATACCTCTGACGATTTTATACTTCAGCGCAGGATGTTGATTGAAAAAATGTAGAATCAGAAATAATTTGTTCGGCCAGCAGCAAAATGTAAATTCTCCACTATGGATTACAGATGGAGTGAAGAAGGCTTGCGTCAGCCTTTACTTCGCTTTACGTTTTTTTTTTATCGACGTGATGACAATGATCTGAAAAATTACGATTCGAGGAGAAAATGTAGAGATCTCACAAGAGTGCATCCGATTTAACTCACTTAGAGAAGAGGGAGATGACATTGCATTAAAAAAAAACAGTTCATTATTCAGCAGCGTCCCAATACACGTGACGAAAGAGAAAAATTTATTTTCAGTTGAAGATCTCTCACAGCTACTTCATTATCATTTAAAAACTTAGATGCTAACTTTGAAAACATCATAAACTAAAATCATTTTATCATATTTGTTTCAAAAACTTAATATACATCAGCTCGGGGTGTCTCCAATCTGCAAATGGCGCAACGACCAAATGACAGACCGGAGACCCCAGCTACGCAACTTTACTGCTTGTCCTTCGCTGTGTTTTCTCCAACTGAACTAGCGTCACTTGCAACGGCCGCGTTTCGAAAACTGTTGCCAGATATCCCACGGGAAAGAATTACTTGTACGATCATTTTCTTCCCTCAAGTTCAGCGAAACCGGTTTCCATAAGGAGGAAACGGTCAGGCACACTGGTTTGCTACTGCGGGGAAAGAAAAACTGCAGGGCGAAAAAAAAGCTCCCTAGTGAATGGCAACGTGGGCTTTGTTTACATTTTGTTGTTTTGATTTTGTAAGGATGTGACTGACGGTGCTACATGACTATGTAACATCCTTCCCCTCGAACAAAGAGAGAAGGTGTACCTGGCTCAAAATTATACAATATACACTTAATTGCTAGAAACATGGTCATCTATACATATGAATTTGTTATACGAAAATAAATGCAGAAAAAATATATATACACAAATACACTGAATTGAAATACCGATGCTGGTGAATAACTTATCCCTGAGAAAAGAAAAAATAATACAATTGACTTATGCATTCACATCAAATTCTTGTACATAGACACAGCAATGAGTCGCTCTCTTGTTGCAATTTATCTTTGCCATATCATTATATTTATATATATCAAGGAAAGAAAAAAAATTGTTCGATTTGTTTATGAGAACTGTAAAAGTACCAATATGTCAAATTTGACCTGACAGCCTATGAACATGCAGAACAAATTTTAATTTAATTCTTTTTGTTTTTATTTGTTTTCTTATTTTAAAGAGCATGGCCATGAAATGTAAAAAGACTTTGTCTTCACCAGACCGCCCTGAAGAATCCCAGCTATAGGACCAGCCTTACATAGCTTGGATTGCAGTGAATTGAAGTGATCAGTTTCAGATCATTGATGCACCAGAGAGCCCTGGTAAAACCATAAAGAGAGAAAAAAATCTTTCAATTTAATTTTTAAGAGTTTTTTTTTTGTTGTTCTGATATTCAGAAAAGAGCTGTCCACTAAAATATCCTACAATGAAATTTCTTCATTTTGGAAATTAGGGTTAAGTGGTTTTTGCACAAATATTTTACAAACATGAACTTTTCTTTCTCTTAGTGTTTCATTTTCAACTTTTTGAATTATTACATTGTCATTTCTCAATCTTTTTTTAACCTCTCAGGGTCCATTGTATTTGTTTTGTAGAGCACTTGGTTCACAAAATTCCTCTAAAAATACTTTGTCACCCAATTTGACATCTGGTTTTTTTCGTCCTCTTATATATTTACTATGGACTTTGAAATATTTTTCTTCATTAATTGTAACATTTTCTTTAATTTCTTGTGATAGTTGTTTACAGTTTCTATATATTTATTAAATTCAAAAGTATATTTTGGTTCATTAAAAGCATCAATAGGCAAGTTTAATTTGCGTCCAAAGAAAATTTCAGCTGGAGAATATTGTGTAACGGTATGTTTGGTGTTGTTGTATTGAAGTTTAAAGAATAATAGGTTGGTAGACCAATCACACATTCTCTCTGAAATAGCTGCAATACTCATCTTTAAAGATTTGTGAGCGCGTTCAATTAATCCATTACTGCGTGTATGATATATTGATGAATTTCTATGTTCAATTTTTGCCTCCTTCATAAAATTTTCAAATTCATTTGAACAAAAATTTGTGCCGTTGTCTGAAAGTAATATCTTCAGGATACCAAACCTCGAAAAATATTCTTGTAGATGTTTAATTATTGTGTTAGAAGTGAAATTGGAAAAAGAAATTAATTCAAGAAAACCAGAATAATGATCAGAAATGCTCAAGATATAAAATTTTCCATCAATGGATCTCTGTAATTTTCTTACAATGTCTATGGCTATCATTTCTCCCGGAGCTAAATGAGTTTTAGATACAAATTCTGAAATGGTGTTCTTTGGCTTAGGTTTATTTTCAAGACATTTTGCACAGTTTTCACAATAACTTTTTGTGTCCGCAAACATGCCCTTCCAGAAAATTTTTTGGTTCAGAAGTTCATAAGTCCTTGCAGTACCAAAGTGAGGAGCATGAGCTGATTCTAAGCAGGTCTTGATTAAAATTCTTGGAATGACAATTTTGTTTTTTATTGATTTTTCTTTTTTATGTTTATTTTTAGGTTTTAATTTAATCATTAGCAGTTGAGAATACGAATCTATGAAATATTGTTTTTTAACTTGTTCATTATTGTCTTTGATATCGTGAATTATTTTAGAAATCTTTTCATCTTTAAGTTGTTCTTTTAAAATAGTTTTTTTACTTAAATCAGTTTTGTTTTCAAAAATATTTACATTGTTTACAGTTAAATATATATTTACAGTATATATTCTGCAGATTTTCTTAAGAATTGAATGGGCCAAATAACTTAATATTTTCTGCAGATTTTTAGAAGCTGTATTATTCTGCAGATATTCTTAAGAATTGTATGGGCCAAATAACTTAAGAATTTCTGCAGTTTTTTTAGTAGCTGCATTATTCTGCAGATATTCTTAAGAATTTAATGGGCCAAATAAGATTTTCTACAGCATTGTTATTATATATTATTTTAAAGATTGTAGTTTAAAACTAAACAATTATAATTTCAGGCAGTTCATTTTTTAAAATGTTGCATTTCACTTTAGATATTCAGATTTCTTAAAATATATTATCATACATTTTAATTTTACATTAGACTTGAAAACTGAAATATTCAATTTTGGTTATATCAGTGGCGAGATAATCCAAGGCCATCTTGAATAGTACAGGCCAGGACAGCGTTTTCACCGCTAGGGGACAGGAGTGAGTGATCCGGAAGTACTGTATATTCATAGAGAAAGGCAAGTCACAGTTCTTACACATTACTTACCATATTTATTATTTAAAGGGGAAAAAATTTAATAAAATGAGAGAACTCTTAAAAATTATTACTTGCATTAGTCAATGTTTGAGATTAAATTATTAATATTTGTTGTTTTAATTTAATAAAATTATTACACATAATGTTACAATTTACAGAGTTACTTCATTGAAAAAATCAACTTACAATAATGTAATAAATCTAATTAGAATTAAGCAGTTGATGAAAGAAAAGAATTCCTTTAAATAATCAAACAGTTAATCCATTCTCTCTTGATTTGGACAAAAAATTAAATTAAAAACCAAATTATTTAAAGAGTTTAAAAATAGTACGAACATTTAATAAAATATATATAGAACTTTTACTTGTAAATGGTAAGTAGATTTTTATTATTAAAAGATAGGTAGCTAAATTAATAATAGATAAAATATGACATATGTACTTAATGATCTTTACCTTTTTACAATTTAACACATGATTATAATTCAAAATACTAGATTCATATAAATAAGAAATGACACAAGTTCAGAGTCAAATTTTATTATTTAGAAAAACACAAACTTACAAAATTACAAGTAAAAATTACATTTCAAACATAATAATACATATTTTGAAAATTTCATATCTATTTATTTTACGACATTATTTTTTATCTGTATACAAATGTTTCTCAAGTAAATCACGGGAATAAAATTTTTGATTTGTGCAGGAATCTTAGCTTAGATACTTTTGTTGTAGATCTATGAAAATAGGTATTTTAATATTTTATACTGATTTATTACCCCTCCCCTCACAAAGCAATAATAATAATAATACAAACAATGCTGATTTAAATCATTTTTTAAATTTTTTAACCTTTCTTTCATTTTTTTCATCCTTATAATTTTTTCCTTTTTTGTACGTTGAATAATTTCGTTACATCGTTTTGAATAATTACTCAAACATATATTTTCAAAAATCTGAATAATTTTGCGCACAGAAGGAAATAATAGAGTTTTGCATTCATAACACTCATCTGTTTGTACAATTTCACTTATTTCTACACCTGAGATAGAGAGTTTTACAAATACCGAAAATTGATTTTTGCGCTTATTGAATTCTTTTTCATATTCCCCTCATACAATTTTCTTGAAGCACAGAAAAGACAAGCTTAAGATATCTATAACAGTTGTAGTCGGAAATTTTAGCCCACCCCTATTTAATTCTTTCAGGTAAATATATTCATCATCAATTTCCAAATCAATCGGTGTATCTAACACAAAAAAATTTAAGCACATTTCACATGATAAACCTAATTTTTTAACTCAATAACCACCAATGTATATTAATACTTTAACATCATTTTCTGACAAGTTTTCTATATTCAGAGTTTCCAAAAGAGGTTCGAAAAATGAT
Source organism: Cheiracanthium punctorium (assembly GCA_038373885.1). Lineage (NCBI taxonomy): Eukaryota > Metazoa > Arthropoda > Arachnida > Araneae > Cheiracanthiidae > Cheiracanthium > Cheiracanthium punctorium. Next base: position 14,764 of record JAWZYV010013423.1, read on the forward strand.
ACATCGACGTCATTTGAATCTTGATCCTGTGTGTGAACAGAAATAAAATCTTTAATTTTTATTTCTCCATGAATTTCGGAATGGAGTTTTAAAATAATTTTGATTCTCAGATTTTTTTTTTCTGTCTCTAAAATTTGCTGCACTGTCACATAGTAATTTGATCCGGCCATTCCCTTATATTGTCCAAATCGACTTTTTAAATTATCAGTTTGGAACTTCCCAGTCAGGACATATTTTGCTTGCAGATTCGTAAGGACATAATTTATCAGCTCAAGAATCGTCTTAGTTGTATGGGAAAGGGCAAAAAACGTTTCTGCTGATAAATAGCCATGCCTTGCTTTTTGTTTAAATTTCTCCTATAAACCACCCATTCTACAAACTGATTTAAAAAGTCTAATCTCTCGTCATTTACAGATACAAATGGTTCAGCATCTTTTAAGCGAATATAAAACCCTTTTCTGGGATGTTTAATATTCATAATTTGCCACCATTTATTTATGACATCTATGAAAATCGCAGTTGATAAATAATCGGAATTGTTTTCACGAGAGGAGAATAATTTTAATGAGGCAGAATTAGTAGGCAGATCTAGTTTTAAAGTTGAGGCAGAGTTAGTTTTAAAATGCTATTTTTTTTCTTTATCATAAAATTAGTTAAGGCAGAATTAGTTTTAAAATGCTATTTTTTTTCTTTATCATAAATATTTTCAACGTCAGAAAACGATGCTTTTAGGATTTCATTGTCATATCCGGGATTGGGAAAATAAAATGTTTTATTAACCCATTTGTGCCTGGATATTTTTGGACTTTCTTCGATTTTTACTGATAACAGAAATAATAGATAAATATCTGATGTCAACTTCTTGAACAAGGGGTGATTTCTTTTAAAATCATTATGCATAAAAATTGAAATAGCAACATACTACTTGGTCATGTTAAAATATTTTGTAGAGTTGAGGCTCAATACTCATGAATAAAGGGTAGGAAAAATAAATAACGTTTTCGACTAATAGCGAAAATGCCGTCCCAAAAAAGGGACGCTAGGCATAAATGGGTTAATCTGGGAAATCCAGTTATTTCTTACACTTTTGATTAAATGAACGATATCAAACAGTAAAAATAGTTTCTCAGATTCATTAAAAGGGTGAGGTATACAACACTGTAATGAATTATTATCACACAACTTAACAAACATATTTCGATTGATACGATTATTATCTGAAATAATTGTCAATACTCTAAATCCCACTTTTTCCATTAACAATAATACATCTTTTGTCATCTGAAACAAATTTTCTGCTGTCATTTTACTCACGGGTACCAGCGCGATAATTTCTTTACTTTTAGAAAATAATGATGTATACATAAATGCTTGTATAGTTGTTGCCGGACACATAGAATCATTATTATTTGAAAACCCTAATAGCTTATCAGATTTATAAGAAATACTTGGTTTAATATATATTTCATCGATTAACAAATTAACTATTTTTTCGTGTTCTTTTAAATTATTACATTTTGCTGTTAAAAATGATTTATTGTCTAAGGTTGTAATACCTGGTGAAACTTTTAAGTTAGCAGAAATTCGTTTTAAGTGTCTTAGAGATGGTAAAATAATTATTTTTGAGTTATACAAATATATAAATAACACGCGGTTGATCTAATATAAATACAATATACAAATATCATTAAATCACTACTATAAGTTCTACCATGTACAGATTTATTTGTTAATGACATTTGTATAAAAATGAAATTAATTAAGTCACTATTGTCAGAATTGGACTTTTCTTCTGAAAAACATCGCCAATATTCAATTGCTTTAGCATAGTTATCTTTTTCTGCATTAATAGACTGACAAATTTCATAATTTTTGGCTTTTCATAAAATATTTTCCAATTACCCCCAGCAAGTTAGCAAATCGTTATTTAATATTGAATGAAAATTATTAATATTTTTCTTACCTTCAAAAAGATTTACTTTCAGATTCTTGTCAATTTTTACAGATTTAATTATTTCCACATGATCACAGCACTTGAGAAACAAAAAAATGTATACATTCTTCACAATAATGCACACATATATTATTTTGCTTTAAAAAATCACCAACGCGATTTTTTTCCTTTTTCAGCTCTTCTTGAATATCCGCAAGAGATTTAATTTCATTTTCCTTTAAGAAGGTCTCCAATACGCCATCATCCAGTTTTTCCATTTTTCTTTTTCTTTCAGAAGTAACTTTAGTCAAATACCTTGGACAGTTCGGAAATATGCTTGGGCATGCATCCTCAGTTCTTTCATATTCACGTATTGTGCCGTCTTTCAAAATCACTTTGTCAACTAAAACAATTGATTCTTTTGTGAAATGCTTCATGCATACTACAGTGTTTTGTTGGGTATGAAATCTCTGGGAATATTTTTTATCCATTTTTTCTTCATTTCATCATCGTTCGGGAATCGAAAACACGTTGTATAAGGTTCTACCGGCTTGTTCGAAGAACAGTTTGGGACACAGCAATACCTGGGCATCCTGCATAATAAAAAAAAAGAAAAATAATTAAATAACATGTCTCATTTATTGCTTAAATGGCCATTTTAAAGTTTGCATCACTCATGATTTTTAAAGCACTTTAAAATCTGTTTTCTAACACACTTTTTAAATCCATATTAATAAAACAAAAATGTTGCATGCTTTAAAACCTAATCAATATAATAAATCCTAAAAAATCCACGTACTTGGGGGGGGGGGGGAAATATCAAGAAGATTATAAGCAGTTTTTGAAATATGATTCAATCATTTTAAATGGTCCATTCATGAAATGAAATTTATAATTTTGTGAAAAGAATACATATTAATAAATTTAATTAATCTATCCATTTTTAAACTTAGTTTAACACTCTTGAAGTTTATTAAAATATGATACAGATAACTTGAATGGAAGTATTACAAATTTACAGTTTAAAGTAGATCAATTACTGTTTTTTAAGTTTTTTCGTAGATAATAGAAGCAATATATAAGCGATTCGAAAGTAAGCCGAATGTTTACAATCTGCATGTAATCGTAGCTTATGTAAAATTTCAAAATAAATAAATATATAAAATCTTAAACACAATCACATTTTATGTAAATTAGAGCGAAAACTTGTAATAGAAGAAATGTGATGCAACAATTAAGATGAATAAACATTTTAACAAGAAAAAATGCAGATTTAAGGAATATAAAATCAACTTACTTCTAACTAACTGCTAATGATTTGCTGGAACAAATAATCCAATGGCTGAAAGAATCCAGGCATACAATTTTGTAAATTCACAATCTTGATCTAAATCATTTTGTAGCACAAATATTATGAATATATTCAATGAAACTATGCCATTTTACCACGTGCGTGGAACGCGGGATGCCAAGTGTCCTTATCTGTTGGTGTGGGTAAGGTAACTGATAATCCGATAACCTGCTCTTCCCTCGGACATACCTGGAAAATTTCTCCCTCCTTTGACCACGTGACCTCACTTGAATTTCTCGGCTGTCATGGCCTGTACTTTCAAGACTGGCCTTGGATAATCCCCCTTGTTAAATTTACTTTAGATTACTAATAGATATTTCATCATGTAATTTTGATTCTTTTGTTTAATTGAAAAAAATTGCAGATATCAAAATTTCAATTAAAAACATAAGTGAGCTATTAAAATCAATTGCTCAAAATGTCAAAATATACCCAAGGTACACATTTTGTAATTTTAAAATAAATATAAAATAACAATTTGTGCTTATAATTGTTTTAAGTACATAGAAAAGTCATCTAAGTGAATGTACATATTTATGAACATAAATGAGCAAATAAATAACCAAATATCACTTACCTTATAGGCATACAACTATTTGTACTCAGATCAAAGACAATAAGCTCTTTCTGCAAAAATTTCAGGTATAACATGGGGGATGCATTTGAAACCGCTCCCGTAGTGGGGCCCCCATTTTTACACAGATGTTGGGTCCATTCTCATATTTCACTGATGCACATTTATATTTTTAAAAATCTATACGTTTTTAAAAATATTATTCTTGAAACTTGAAATGTCAGGTTGTAACGAAAGTTTCCCTCCAGATTTACTTGAGTCAGCTCATGCGGTACCCAGCGATTGACCTTATGTGAAGTTTATGTGATGCCTAGCCCGACTAATGGAGATAGCACTAAAGTCTAACTCTTTTAGCTAGCTCTCGAGTGCATGAATATTTTATCTTCCACAAATTCTCGGAGGCGGGCCTCATCAGCATCAGTAGGCCGGCCCGAGCGCTCTGCTTCTTAAATGTCCTAATCCTCGTTTTTGAACTTTCTGTACCAAATTTTCAGTGTCATATGATACAACAGTAATACCTTAAGCTGTACACATGATTCGGTGTCATTCTGTAGCTGACTTTTTGTAACAGAACTGAGAGTAAATGATGGTTCAATCTGGTAGCGTGATAGTTCCATTTCAACATCTTATACTTAATCATAAGGATATTTTTTTTCTTTTTTTTACCAATTTCACTACACAGTGCTCTGAAACAAGTCTTTTTCTTTCAAATAACAAAATTGGCAAAAATCGTAATTTGGCAAAATATTGGCCAAGACACCAACGCGAACTGCTTGTGCAGACAATACTTGCAGTGGCGGAAAACATTCGTTACAACCTAATATTTAGTATGCCAGTGGACAAAACAACCCTTGTTTTTTTACTTTGAATACATATTTTATCACATAATTTTAATTATTTTGTTTAGCCAATAAAACACACATAGCTTCTGATTATAAAAGTAAGTCAGTTATTAAAACTGACCGCTAAAAATATAGCTAAAGTTATGAGATCATACTATGAATAAAGAAGGGGAAAGGTATAGTTAAAAATTTGCAATTGTTTGAAATAATTTATAAAAAATACTTCAGTTAACACTACATGTAACTCTTATAATGAACAATTTATGTAAACCATGTTATTTCAGAGATCCCATTTTCCTGTAATACATACATATATATATATATATATATATATATATATATGCTTCTAGCTATTTTAGTTTTATTGTTCTTTAAGGCGACAATGGAGCATAAAAAACTTTCTATGTAAGCCAAATGCTATAAAACTTTGTACATTGAGATAATGTCGATGATTACGAAAAACACTAAATCAAAGTTCATTTAATAGTTTAATTAACCTGGGATTGTTCGTGAAGGTATATCATACCCAATAGTGTTTTTATGTTTTTTGCCATAGAACCAATACACAAAGAGGTAAAAAAATGAATAAATAAATATAATTGTAACCCTACATTTATAAGTACTTCTCAAGGAACAATATAAAAACATGTTTATATACTCAGAAACAGAGCCTCACTCATAATAATAGCAGAAGTACTGAAGGATGTGGCATACCTGGTGTGGCAATATTCAAAAACGTATTTGAAAAATTGAACCACAGTTTTCTTCCCCTTTCAAGGTTATGACCTTAAAGTTAGTTGTACCAGAACTAATCAGTTTAAAAAAATAAGTTAGAAAAGTACATCAAAAACTGAAGGTAGCTTCAAACAATAGCATAAGTACTCGTGCAGGGTATGACACACCCAACGTGGCGATATCTGAAAACCTGAACTTCAAAACAAACTTTTCCCCTTCAAGGTTATGACCACAGAATCAGCTACATGGAAGTTTAATCCATTTTCAAAAAGAAATTAGAAAGGCACATCCAAAACAAAAGCATAGTACGTATATTATACCCTGCGGGAGCACTGCTGGGTTAAGAAAATGATTAAAATATGCTAATTAATAATATTATAGAAAAAAGTCTCATGCAAAACAATTTCTGCCTCTGACATATATATATATACAGTAGAACCTCGATCTATCGTTTTTCAAGGGGTGTGTAGTAATAAACGATGCATGCGGGAAAACGACGAATCCGGGTTAAAGTCAAAATTAGAAGAAAACAGTATTTATGAATACACACAATGTATGCAGTATACCAAAAATACTAAATTTGTTACCAAACTGTAAAAGAAACAAATTGAAGTTCTGTAGAAATTAAGTGATACTTATTTTTACAAAATTAGTAACTTTACCCTGGGTTTTTCATTAATCTTTTAATTAAACAAAATTTTTAAGATTTACAATGTTTTTTTTTGGTCTTTTTATGTGTATTCATGTTTGTATATAAAAGTCATACAATTTCAAATACCGTTATTGCGTAGGATAAATTAGGCACTAGTGTTGGCTCTGTCTCATCGGCATGAATATTATTCTCAGCTTCTTCGAGATTATTTTCATTTTCTGCGTCACATTTCTTCCATTCTTAGGATACCGCACGTTGCTACTTCTAAATCAATGGAAATACAATTACTGCATTTCATACCATACTCATCCCTGCTAGATGTAAGAATTCTTCACCTGTACCATCATCAATCTAAGATATTATACCAGGAAGTACACTGCTGGCCACCCAAATTGCAACACCAAGAAAAACAAGAGATATCACAACAAAATTTATTGTGTAGATAACATGTTGACCAAGTAACAAATGATTAAATTTACAGCATTCTATGAAGCGTGGTTCCTGCCAAAATCAGTACCCAGAGTAGCCGCCGTTGTTGGAGATCACAGCTGCCACACGCCTCGGCATTGATTCAAAGAGACTTTGAATGTGTTCTTGGGGTACAGCAGACCAAGCAGCTTCCACACGTTGCCAAAGTTGATCTGGTGTGACAGCTGGGGATGAACTCTGGGTCAGTCGTTGAGCAACCATGGACCACATGTTTTCTATCGGCGAAAGATCCGGAGAGCGCGCCGGCCAGGGAAGCAATTCAATCTGGTGATTGACGAAGAACCCTTGGACAATGCGTGCCACGTGTGGCCGTGCATTATCCTGCTGAAATATGGCTGTTGGCAAGCCCTGAAGGTAAGAAAGGACAACTGGCTCCAACACCTCGGAGATGTAGCACTGGCTGGTTAAAGTACCGGCAATGCGTACTAGAGGAGTGCGAAAGAGATATCCGATACCGCCCCATACCATAATACCCGGTGCAGGACCAGTGTGACGGTGCATAATGCAGCTGTTCAGCATCCTCTCTCCACGGTGTCTCCAGACTCGAATCCGACCGTCGTGGTGTTGCATACAGAAGCGTGACTCGTCAGTAAAGAGAATTTCATTCCATTCTGTCGTCCACATCCTTCTTTCATCGCACCATTGGCGTCGGAGACGTCTGTGGTTCCGCGTCAGAGGTAGACAAAGCAACGGACGTCTTGCGGACAGACCATTCTGCTGTAAACGACGTCGAATGGTACGCGCAGACACTGGATGATGCGTTACAGACTGAATCTGCTGTGATATGGTTCGTGATGTGACTGAGCGGTCCGTCACTGCCATGCGTACAATCTGCCTGTCATCACGTGACGTGGTGCACTGAGGTCGATGCGGTCGATCACGTCTGTCCGTCGTACCCTCCTGCACCCAACGATCACATATCCGCATCACAGTTGTTTGGTTTCGTCCAATACGACGACCGATTTCCCTGAAAGATAACCCACAATCTCGGTATGCCACTATCCTTCCTCTGTCAAACTCGGATACTTGATCAAAAGATGATCGTTGTTTCCTACGAGGCATAATTTATCGTTTTTTTGAAAAAAAAGCAAGAAAAACACAATTGCTGTACTTGAAACCGTCGAAATCTCCAAGCCTTAAATAGCGCTTTGAGGTGGCGCCACAGGCGCGCTTGATGTGCGTCTGCGCTGAAATTCTAATCATTTGCATATCTCACCTCAGCTAATGCATGTTGTAAATTTCATATTATTTGCATGCTTCCTTCAGGGTGTTGCATTTACGATGGCCAGCAGTGTAATTCGATTTGTATGCCATATTGATCCACTTGATCTTCAATTTCATTTCGGTCAGAAGAAACATTTTACAACGATGAATGCGGGAAAGCGAATTTTTGACGAACGATACATGCGGGTTTTGTTAACGTTATTTGAATACAGTTTGTGCAGGGACCATAGAAATAAAACGATCAATATGTGAAAACGATGAATGCGGGAACGATAGATCGGGGTTCCACTGTATATATATGTTACAGTTAAAACCCGAAATCAGTCAAAACCCAATTAACTAGGGAAAACGCGTTCTAACTGAAAGCGTTAAGCAAAACCTAAATTAACTAGGCAAAACGCATTTTGACTGACAGCGCTCAGGAAAACCCATTTTCCCCAGTGAATTCCGGAATGTTAATGCTTCCTGCACTAAAAATTGGATCTTGCTCCCCCCTCGAAAATATGATAACGCTGGCCATTTGCGAGATCAAAACAACTTCAGTGGGTCCGGCCATCACTTCAGGGGGCCCCCTGGAAAATATGCTAACACTGGCCCTTTGCGAGACCCAAAAAAACATCAGTGGGTTCAGCCAATGCTGTAGGGCCCCCCCCCCTGGAAAATATGCTAACGCTGGCCCTTTGCGAGACATAAAAAAACATCAGTGTGTCCGGCCATCGCTTTAGGGGGTTCCCCTGGAAAATATGCTAACGCTGGCCCTTTGCGAGACCCAAAAAAACATCAGTGCGTCCGGCTATCGCTTTAGGGCCCCCCCGGGAAAATATGCTAACGCTGGCCCTTTGCGAGATCCAAAAAAAAAACATCAGTGAGCCTGGCCATCGCTTTAGGGCCCCCCCTTGGAAAATATGCTAATGCTGGCCCTTTGCGAGACCCAAAATAAACATCAGTGTGTCCGGCCTCCGCTGTAGGGGATCCTCGAAAATATTCTACCACTAACTGAATAATACGGGTTTTCCCGAGCGCTGTCAGTCAGAACGCGTTTTGCCTAGTTAACTCGGGTTTTGACTAATTTCGGGTTTTCACTGTAACATATATATACCTTTTTTTTTAAAGCCAGCTTTTTGTAGCCACAACCACAACTGAAGTTAATTTTCTATTTTCAAAATTGAAAATTTAGTAAAGAAAAGTTATTTTGGTATACATATATGATTTTTGGCAAAATATAAACTAAAAATACAAAAACATAAAAAATAGGATTTCATAAACAACCAAATAAAACTAATTCTAAATTATACTCAAACATTCACGAATGATTTTTTGTTTATCACAGTTCAGTAAGATCCAAAAATTTAATGTGCATGGAGCTTTTTGAGTTTCACAAATCATTTTGAAAAACTGGTAACGTATTATCTCTGAGTTCATTCCCACAAAACTATTTTTTCGTCAAATGTGTTGGGAAACTGTTGCCAATCACTCGTCTTGGCAGACCAACAGGATAGTACCTAGATAAGTACTGAAAAACCATTGCGAAAACAACATTTTAAGTCTTGTAAAAATAAATAAATAAAAATAGTGAAATTGTGTTTTAATTATTATTAAAGTTGTATGCATTGCTGCCATCACATCTAAATAAGAATATTTACTTTAAAAAGTACATTTTCTTGTAGAACCTCAGATGAATATATAATTTTAGATAATAGGAAAATTGAGAAGCCCCAATTATCTGGAAAATTCGAACAATCTGAGGTAAAATCATACAAGCCGGTGCGCACCCCATGTAAACACGGCGACAGCCGCTGGAGCTTGGCAACCGCCAAGCTCCAGCGACTGTCGCCAACCATTTTGCACGATCAGCAAAGTATTTTAACACATTAAAATTGCACATATATTCCACTTACAAAAACATTAAAATAAAATACAACGTCCATATTTAACCAAAAGAACGTCTGCAAATTTAGTAACTGTTAATTTAAAAGGAGCAAACAGTGGATCGTTTTTGACTAAAAAAACCTCAGTGGATTCAGCAACCTAGTTGTACAGCTATGTAAACTATGCAACCAGTGGACCGTTTTTAACTAAAAAAACCTCAGTGGATTCAGCAACCTAGTTGTACAGCTATGTAAACTACGCAACCAGTGGACCGTTTTTAACTAAAAAAACCTCAGTGGATTCAGCAACTTAGTTGTGCAGCTAATGTAAACTGGGCAAACACTGGCCCGTTTTCAACTCAAAAAAACATCGGTGGATTCAACAACCTAGTTGTACACCTCTTATAAAGTCAGTATGATTAGAATAGCACGTAAATAGCACTTACGAAAACATAAACACATTCAATATCAATTTAAAATTCACATTAAAAACCTTAAAAATTGCAAAGATTCGTTAAAGAAGAGCACTTACCTTTATATTTTTTTAAATAACCGCTCAGAAATGGCCCCAACACCCACTGGCTTATAACGTAACACCAGCATGCTTTCTTTTATTTAGCTGTTATATTCACACTATATTTCTAACAAACACGCACAAATTCGTTTCATATATTAACATAATACATTTCATTCCCTTCCATCAATAACAGAAACAATTTCAAATTCCCAAACCTGACGAAACACGCGTATTCTTTATGGTTGCCAGTCACAAATGACCCCGGCAGGTAACTTCACTTTGGCGGTGCATCGCTCACTCTAGCGTCAGAGTGTTCGCCAAGGATTTGTAAACAAAAACATCGATATGTAAACAATGCATCGTATACGGAATATTGGCCCAATCTGAAAATTTAAATGATCTTTTAATCCAAATATAGTAAGTTTCAATAAAATTTCAAGTACATAGAACATTTTAAATTTCTAACCACAGTTCGAAAAATCTGTTTTGAGAATTTAAAAAATTGAAATAACAACTAAATAAAGAATTATCAGAAAATTTGCATTTTAATAAGACAGTTGAACACCAATTTAACGAATTCATTGGGATCGATAATTTTGTTCGTTAAATAGAGGTCCAAAACAGAAAATGAAAACTTTCTACACTTACCTTATGAAAAAGCTTAAGTATCCGCTATTTTAAAATGCATATTTTTTATTTATCATATAAAAATGTAACAAAGTATTACATTTAGGTCTTCTTTAGATCAGATTGAGATACATTTTAGATCTTCTTTAATGCCTGCAGTTTTTTTTTTTCCTTTTAGGAAAAGTAGAAAATAATTTTCACAATTATTGTTTAAAATTTCACAATTTTCAGTTAACACAGTACACAGTTTGCAATGAAGTACAGGCGGTATCCAGAGTAACTATGTCTGTTGGTGCAGTCACAAAAGAGCTCCACAAGAAATATACCTACATTGGTATGAGATGACAGATATTGTCTAAGATGGCGATCCCCGAGTATGGCGGCCAACACATTTACTGACCAGCGTTCGAGGGTCTCTATCCTATTTCGGTTCATTGACTAGTGTGAATGTGTTTTCCTTGCGCGTTTCTTCAATCCGTTGCAGTATAGCATCCTCCTGTCAGATCACTATGCATAACTCAATATCATGACGACTGTTTTTCGGTCAGTGTTACCTTATTTTGTAGTTTGATGTCCAGAGTAAAGATGACTTTGGAGAAGAAAAACAGCTTGTGGGCTAATGGCACGGTTCCTGTCGGTTCGAATGAAAAGGCCTAGCATGATTATTTCCGACGGCCGATCCCGATGAATCAGATAGATGTAGTGCATTACCTTAATTCGGTACTTCATTGTGAAAATAGCGTAAAAAGATTAAATAATAAACTAAATTAAAATAAAAAGGGCGAAATCATACTGAACGCGTTAACGCGAAAGCGTTTTCCACGTTGTTCTTACGACGGACGAGGTAAACAAGCGAATCGATGACAAACGAAGGAAGTTCGATTATTCGACTACATTCGATTTAGTCGAATCTTCTGTAGAGTAGTCGCGTGTTTGTTTACATTTTAGAACTAAATATAACATTAAAGTAATTAAAAAACTTTGTAAAAAACACACATAAGAAGTAAAAGGAAAGAGGATACGCGTTTCGTTCAAAAATTGTTTTGAACTTCTTCAGTCCAAGCCCTTCGACGTAAACGAAACGAACGAAACGCGTATCCTCTTTCCTTTTACTTCTTATATGTGTTTTTACAAAGTTTTTTAATTACTTTATCGTTTAACACCAGTATTTTGAGTGTTTTTTCAGTTAAATATAACATTATTTTTAACTATCGTATCGATATACTTTTTGTTTTATTTTAAAGCTAATAATTTGCAGATTCACATTTAATAAACAAAAAAACGAAAAATAGTTTTGGTGATTTATTCTTTGGGGAAATGAACACCAATGTCGCTTTCATTGAACCGAGTACCCAAGCATATATACAGTAGTATAATTTAATGCAGACAGTACGGTTCGACTTTAGAAAAAGTATTTCCAGGAATAAATAATAAAAGGGACAGATGAAACGAGAATATAGCATCGTGACAATTTTTATAGGTTTTCATTTTTATTGTGAAATGCTGCACTAGCATTTTGTGAAAAGCTTTTAATATTACATTAATTCCTTTTATTTATCCTACCTTTTATTTATTCATAAAAATATTCAGTCCGCTTAATTAACGATGAATTTATATCTTTATCAGATTTATATTTATAAAAGATATTGCATTCTATAAAGTTTTGTATGGTATACACGATATGAAACGAAAAATATAAGTAAATCCTTCAAATTCGCATTATTTATTTTTTCAACCTCAAACTATTATGACTGATATAAAATTATACATCCATTAAAATATTTAATGTCGTAATAATATCTTATTCATAAAAAATAGCACAAGTTATGTTAGATAAAAAGCACTAATTAAGATATTATTGCAGAATTACGCCAAAAAACTCAAATCCGTGTAGTATATCTTTTTCTGCAGAATTTTCAAAACTAAAATTTAACTATTTGCAATTTTTTCTTAAAATTGTAATCTTTCTGTAGAATGTCTGTTGATAAATTTCGACATCTGCAAAAATAATCTACAGATATTTTGAAGATAAAGTTGAATCTGCGAATTTGTCTTTAGATTCTTAAGAAAATCTTAAGAAAAATGTCTGTCGTTTTAAGATATTCAAAATGTCTGTTAACAATCTGCAGATATTTTGAAGATAAGATTCAATCTCTAAATTATCATAAAATTTCTGCAGATGGTCTGAAGAATATGGCATTTTCTGAAGAAAATGTTAAGATTATTTTTAGTGGGGTTAAAGATTTGAAACAAAATAATCTCCTTAATACTAAATTAAAATTAGTTTCGGCACAATGTACATTTTCATCACGTAGGCTATACTTTACATTCCCAGTTCGAAAACGTACGGTAACACAATTGGCTTGCCCCCAAAACTGTTATTGTGCATGGGGTGAACATTGTGTTGTTAATAAAAAAATTGAAGCACTCACAGACGAGAGCATGGACTACCCCGGATTTACAGGTTGTGAACCATCAAGTGTTGGCAGCGGATGTACGATCATTTCTCGTATGGGGGTGTCTCTTCTATCGTGCCTACTTTGTACCTGATCTTCTCCACTCCTATGAGGTTCGCAGTATTACTGGTCACCAGTGTACGTATACTATGGCCCTGGAGCGTGTTCACAACGACACAAAAGAATTTTTAACTTTTCACTCGACCGCACATACTACGGATGTAATACAGTTTGAGCTTCTGGGAGCTTAAACCTTTGCATATTACTGACTCCCTGGTTCTTCGAGTGGGTCATCCAACGGAAGCGTACCTTGTCCCAACCAGCCCTCCAAACAGACCTATAGCTGGTCTAGTTGGGCAAATACAAGCTAATGAGAGTTACACGAAACAGTTTAATTTTGACAAAGACATTGTGCAGTGCGATTTCTTCGAAACGACCCTATGTTGTACAGAAGTCTCCGATCCCTTTACGAGTATGTTTAGCTCACAAGATCGTGCGCTACCTGCATCTAGAGACTTACATCTTCTAAGTGTCGAAAAAGGAATTCTTCGATCAAAACTGTTAAGAACTGCTCCAGTTCGTATTAAGATGCATTTCAAAAACTTCAAAATTCATCTCGAAACAAAGGACATTTGTTCCAAAATTACTAACAAGATTAAAACCAAAGGATGTTACTCGTGCCAGATATTAAGTGAAATGACATTGGAAGATTTTTCCAGCTGCCATGCTGGAACTGTATCAATAGAGCTGCAAATTATCAAGCTCTATACTCAAATTATCACTCTGGAAACCGAGCCAAAGGAATTTGGGATACAATTCTTGGCAGGTCAAAAATGCTATGACGAAAGGATCTGCCTGGTTTCGAGAAATATGAAAAATTGTAAACTTGTATCTTTATGTTTAAATGAACCTAGTTTACACCTTTTAGCTCTTAATACTTCTTATACTAAATCTTTTATGGCACACGATTCCTCTAGCTCGAGTTTCTTTGAAATGTTTACTATGCCGACATTTACGAATATATTTTTTCTTTCGAAGATGATTACTGAGCTACATTACTGATAATTTGTCTCAGCTTAACTCTATGTTCTGTATGTTTGACATGTTGTAAACGATGAGGCATTGCATACTGCTAGAATTTCATGTTCTTTTATACATATATATATATATATATACACTATATTCCCCTCTAATATCCTTGCACCACTTGGAACTTTTTTTTATAATTTAATCATAGTGTCATAATTTAGTTTTGTTTTCTGTATGTCCCTTATCAGATTGTATGTATATCACTGATTTTTCTTCGCAATCTATATTGATGTATGTGTATTCTTTTCGGAAGATGGAGACTTACAAACAAACCAGTTGAAGAACTCTACTCCTTTTACATACGTGAGATTTTTTTTTCATGGCTATCAGCGGAATGTGACGATGCTTATGCACCTCTCCCATAGATTATATCAATTCAGGAACTTCTACATCAGATGGTAATTACTCATGATTTCCTCTAGAAAGTATAAAGCCGGCACGCGCAAATAAGTGACTCTAATCAATTATATAATTAACACGTGAATAGTGAGTGGATTAAGCGGAGGAGCTGGCTTATCTTAACGTGGCTCCCACATGCAGGGTTCGAAGTAAAAGATTAAGATTAGTATATATAGTTAATACCTAATCAGCTAGGGCAGTGGTAGTTGTTGTATGGAGTGAGAAATACTATAAGCTACATTTCGTGATCACCTCATCTGGACCCCCCGATACATTTCGGAATAGTGGTAAGCATAGCTAAATCTCCATTTCCTTTAAATTTTAGTAATTAATTGATCACGCAGCCAAATTATACAATCATACCTCGGAATTTTAATTAAATAGTTTTTACATTCTTTTATCTGTCTCTCATGTCTTTAACTACAAACGTCGTAACAGTTGTCATGAGTAATTGAGAGTAAAGAATCTTGCATTATATATTAGAGCTTAGTCGAGATTGGGTTGAAAATGATTTGTGATTCTTGAGGTAATGATTGTGGAATGCTTAACTTAATTATAGTTGTACAATTAAGCAAAGGTGTTACATTATTTACTGACCTGGCAAAAAGTTTCTGTGAGTTATTTAATTTTATGTTGTTATTTAAATTTATAGTGGTAGTAGAATGCTTAAATTGAAATTCCTGATTGTTCATAATTAATTTTTTATTTGCAGTGTCCATGATGATTTTGTTTCTCTGTAAAAAGTCGTAGCCTAGAATTATTTTGTAGTTCGAGTTCTAGTTATGTTGAGTCACAAAAAACTGGTTTTGAAACCAAGTGGTGTTAATTTTAAACTTGATGTTAACTGCAGGAAGATATGGTATTGTCGATGAATTTAAAGTGTCGATTTTAACAGA
Source organism: Cheiracanthium punctorium (assembly GCA_038373885.1). NCBI lineage: Eukaryota > Metazoa > Arthropoda > Arachnida > Araneae > Cheiracanthiidae > Cheiracanthium > Cheiracanthium punctorium. The sequence continues at coordinate 30,416 of JAWZYV010013423.1, forward strand.
TCTGGATATGTGTTCTACCTTAGTGGTTTGTTTTATTAATTCTAGAGCACTAGGCTAAATGAGGCTGAGATTTGCACCAGTGTCAAGTAAACTGTCAAGCGTATGGTTACCAAAATTTAATTGTATAATGGGAAGGTGATTCCCAGCAAACACACACCTGCTGGCGGAGTACCTTGCCAGTGCCTTTCGGCCTTTACGTCCAGCACCGGCCCGGCACTGCAAAAAGTAACTGAATCGTACCAAAAGTGGTCGCCCGAGAAGTTCCTTGACAGAAGCCCGGGGAGGCAACGGCACTCTGCTGGCATACTGCATGTGCCGGCCGTTACTCACAATAAAGGCACTGGCCCATTAAGTTTATAATGCCCAAAATGAAATGGCCGGGTGTCGGCTATTATTAAAAATAAAGGCACTGGCCTGGTATCTTAACAGTGACTACAATATAATGGCACGGTACTGGATTAGTGCCTATTTACACTAATGCTGCCATAATTAAAATGCGAGCCAGTGGCGGAGTCGGGTAGAGGGCTTATTCATCAACCCCCCCCCCCATCCTGCAAAAAGAAAAAAAAACATTCCTTAAGGGTAACATTTTGAAAGATAAAAAACAACATAAATGAAAGACAAAAAAACAGCAAAATCCGTTGTCAATCGTTTGCAAATTATGTGCGACTATTATTAAGTGAATTGTGTGCAGTTTTCATACAGTGCAATTTTCTTACAAATTTGCAGTCGCAAAAGATTTTTTTTTGTGAGAGAGGCGGTAACACATTTCAGAAACAACACAAAATCATTTAGGGTAACATTTTGCTTTATTGTACATTTTGTTTAGATCAAATTATTTATTAAATGTTAGCTATTCTGGAAAGAAATATGCTGTATCTATACCTGTTGTATACTACATGATTCCAATTTTATGGAGGAAAGTACTTTTATACACTAAAATAAGTATCATTAGTAATATCACCAACTTAAAAAACGTCACCAGTTTAGTAGCCATTTTTCTCAATTTTAGTTCCCAAAATTGTAACATTTTTGAATGATTTTGTAGTTAAAAAATAAACATGCTTAATTTAGCTTAATTTAAGAAGGATTGAATAAAATGATAAATTTAAAACTTCATTTTATATAACAGTACATATAATACATTCATTTTTATAGCACGATTAAAAAACAGATTAGAATGTTTGCTGAAAGCTAAATATCAACTTTAAAAAAAAGGGGAGTTGACAAAAACCAACACCAGATTTTCAAATTAGTCGCTGGAGTAAGGTACGAGTAGCCAAAACATGAAAATAGTTTGAAAATGACGTTTTTTTGGTTCAAAAAGTCGCCTAATCTTTAAATTAGTTGCAAAAGTCCATTGTGCATTAAAAAAAGTAAAAGTAAAAATTTACCTGTAATATTTTCCCGACTGTTTAAAAACTGTTAAATCCAAACGTAAAATCTTCTTTCTGTATCCATAACCAGCAAGATATTACTGCAGAAGCAAATCTTATTATAATTATTATTGCTCCTAACAGAGATATCTCACTAATCTATAGCAATAACCTTCTCGAAAGTCTACAACAACGAAAAACTTTGTATTCTAAAAAGCATACTTCATACGTATTTCCAGATGTAAACTGGCCTCCCGCTTAACGTTTCAAGATTTGCGAAACGAAATGACACATCAAAAGAAAAGAGGGTTACTATATTTATTATTCGACACGAAACCTCGCCACTTCCGTTTTAATAAAATTCGCCAATTTTCAAAGCCACTAACCCTCTCCCCCCCTACAAACACACTAATATAAACTGTGCGTTTTAGAAATATTTTATGTGAATTATATATGTATATATGTATATATATATATATATATATGTATATATATATATATATATATATATATATATATATATATATATATATATATATATATATATATATATATATATATATATATATATATATATATATATATATATATAGGCTATCTGGCACATCTCAGATTAAAATAGACAAGCAAGTTTTTATTTTCTTTCTTGAAATGCATAAAAAATTCATTTGTATTTCGCATAAATAATCTGAATTAATGTAGCTAAATCCAGGATAACAGTTCGATTCTTGCTTATCTCACAGCCATGAGAAATAAGCTGACCCCTGCTTCTATAGTATCATACTTGAGGGCCGTAAAAGGATGCGGTTATAAAACATTTGATTCGAGAGTAATCGAAACAGATAGAAAGAAATAAAATAAAACTGCTAAAATAAGTTTCCCCATTCCGTACTTTCTGTGTTCGACTATTACATGTAAATACTGTTTCATTGCTGAATTTCTAACAAAAGAACTGCAGGAGCTCTAATTTGTTTTATTGTAAATTTGAGCATTAATTGCCTAATTTATATTTAAAATTTAAGTAATCTTTTGTTTTATCACTGCTATATTTAATATAATAAAAAAATATCAATAGAAGCAATTATGTAGGCTGTTAAAATTTTTAATTTAATCTAAAATTCTCTGAAAAAAAATGACTACATGAGCTGAGCTCTCATGCAAATTAAATCCTGACTGGTCTTCGTGTAATACTCACTAACATATTTCTGCACCCTAATTCGGTAGATTTTAAAAGGGGCTTAACGTAGAAAAAAGTCTCCAAATATGTTTTTCAGGAAAAGTTTAGCAAAATTGTAAAAAATTAATACAAATTTAAAAAATTTTTAAATAAAAATTCATAATTCTGTAATTCTGGGGATTATATACTGTCATATACAGAGTGGAGGTTCCACTGTCGGTGTAGTAAACATTTTTATAGCATACTGAACTCGTTTGTATTATTTTAGTTTTTAGTACTAAAATATTTGAAGGCACAATATGAACTTCTCCCCTTACACACCCCCCGTCAAAAAAAAATCTTTGCAGTGACCCTGCTTTTGGGTGCCCGGAACTTATATCCCCTAACACTTCTACACAGTATGAATGTGAAGGAATATTATTTAATTAAAATAATGAAATTTTATGCCAACACTACGAAATATATACAGGCCCATTACTGCCAAAAAGTGCTGGCCCGGTACATTGTAAGCAGTGTGGTACTGCTACTAACGGCGTGGTGCCGTTAACTTTTCTGTGTATGTCATAGACACATGGCAGTTCGCCGTTACTAGTTATGTACTGGCGCATATGCACTTTTCAGACACTGGTACTCCAGTGACTTCCAGACGATGGCAATCTACCTTGCTCCCGGTATACGGCACTTTGCCAGCACGACGGGTACCCGGCTGCCATTTTGCGGGCAGTAGTGTGTTTGCGGGGTTGTTTCTGTAATTGCATGACACGACAACTAAATCTATATCCCTTTTCGAATTATTTATCTTTGTTTTATGTTTTTTTTTTTTTTAATTTTTTGGAGTTACTGGTTTTTTTTTTTGTCAAATTTTTCTTTTTCTTTTTTAATTTCTTTTTTGAAGTTCTTAAATTTGTGACTTTTTTGCAATATCTTTGTGAAAGTTTTCTGCACAAGTTCTTGCTTCTAATGATGAATTCTGAAAATTGCAAGAACACCTCACTTGTTTAAATTTCCCCTTCTGTATGGGTGTTTTCCTTCTGGCCTACCTCTGAAATTTGAGCGTATATGAACCCAAGCTCCTCTACCAGGGAGGGTAGAGGAGCTGGGGGATCAGTTAAAAATTAGGCAAATTCTGCAAGATTCGCCGCGAGTCAGGGACACAGGCAGTGGGTGAAAAAACGTTCCTGACACCTACCCAGCTATTTTGTTAGGAAGGAAAGAGAGTCCATATTTGAACACAAAGCTTTTGGAACACCTTTAAATGCCGTTAAAAGTGCTAAATTGTGTGAACAGCGGTGTGTTGTATCGTCATAAAAGGTAGATCGGCAGATACGGATATGAAAACGAATAGTTTGTTTTTATTTCCGTGGATACGGATATGAAACGGATCATTTCTTTCTCATATCCGAGAATATAAAAATGAAACGGATCACTTCTTTCTCGAATACGAATACAGGAATTCGAATACGGATGACTTTAATTGGGAATTATTAGAAGAACACGTTATCTTATTTTTAAATGGGTGGAAAAATAAAATATATGGGGCGGGTTCACCGACCGCCGCCCTATGTATTCAGAAATTTTTTTAAGTTTGAATTAAGCTTGCTATGCCAAGCTTAATGCAAGTTGGACAAGTGTAAACTTGAACACTTAATTCAAGCTTGCATTAAGCTTACACGCTTGAAATTTTCAAGCTTAATTCAAGTTTATTGACTTGATAAATCAAGCTTACTGCAAGTTTGATGCAAATTTGTTGTGCTGTTTGGGTAATTTAAACAAGGTTATTTCTTAAGCGTTTCGTGTAAACAATTTTTCTCATTCCCAGTAGATTATGGTTTTAAATGCTCTCTAAACATTAGGGCTTCTTTAAAATATTTATTTATTTATTTTTATTTTTTAATGCAATACAAAGTATTTATGCAAAAATGTTTTATTTGTTGAGCGAAAGAGTTTCCCTTTTCTTAATAATGCTCTCAGAGTTTTACATCAAGTTATATTAATTGTTATAATAGATTTTTTGCATCCTGTTTTATCTTGCTGCATTTTATACACGTATGAAGTTCAATATTTGATAGGTTATCCTTCTAAATATTTATAATTCATCATTCTTGCGTATTTCAGAAAGTTTTTTTCAGTTTATCTTAAAAGTTTAATAGTAAGTTTTATAAAGAGAGCTTTATAAGATATAAATTTATCTAATAAAAAATTAAAAAAATTAATCAAGTACCTTTTACATTGTAGTATAAATAATTTTTACTAATTTCATGACAATTAGTAAACGGCTGAAGTGTATAGGTCTAGGGTTCTGGCCAACCGTGTAGCCGTTTTCTCCAGCTGTAACGTGAAATCGGGTTAGACCCCTCAAAAAGTCCACCACAAAAGGCATGCCTTAATTAAGCAGACAACCTTGTATAGATCTGCTTTAACCACAAAACCTAAATAACTTTCATGATAATTTACAATGAAAGTAAAAAGTTTAATATTTTTAAAAGTAGATAAATATCATAATCACTTCCAAATACTATAATCGAGGGTATCCTAAAAACACTGACGTATGGTTTCCTTCTTTAAATGTTGATCTAAGACATATAAAATGAATTACATAGTTATTTTATGATATCGAATAATATTTTCAGGAGATTAAAAGCAAATAAATACAAACTTTTATTTTTTATACAGCTCTTTTACAAAAATTCCCAATATGTAAAATATACCCGATATATTAATGAGATGATGTAGAAAGTTACAGATTTTCTTATTAAAGGTTTACAGATATGTTTCAATCAAAGTTGGTGAGGGACAATAAGCTTTGCAATATCAATAATAGTATAAATGCAATTATTAAAACTATTATAACAAAACTAATTAACCATTAATTAGAGAATTACATTTTAAGACATTTAGATTTTACATTTTAAGAAATGAGTTTTAAATCATTTTAAACCAGTTACATTTAAAAAGGGTTTTTTAGCATTTAGAAATGAAATTTTTTTGAAAACTTACAATTACATTTAATTTAAAGAGTTTTTTAAGTTGTTTTTAATTCACTTATTAATACCATAATTTAATTTTAGGAAAAACATCTTTAAAATAATAGCTTTAATGTTTAAATTGAACATTTTGATTCAAAAATATTACTGATAAATCATTCATTGTTCATAAGAATATCCATTATGTCCTAAGAATACAAACAAATCGAACGATATGTTTATTAAATTAATGATACACCAATTGAACAATTTCTCTATTTTATTATTTACAAGAGAATTTTGAAATCCCGTGCATTTTTAAAGCCTCACCTTTTAAATGTGAGAAGATGTAAAGACAAAATCTCCCCCCACCCCTCCATTCTTTAAAAAAAAAAATATGGGCAATTTCAGTTACTAAAAGATGCATGACTCTAATCTACTGAATATTTTGATAGTAATTTGTATATGTTTTGATATCATTCATATCATTCATTACTATTTAGATGTCACATAAAACTAGGAAATAAAAATTTTCAAATACTTTAGCGGGGAAAAACCAAATGTTTGCGAGTTTAAATTTCATTAGAATTCAAATAAATCATTTGAAATCAGATGAGTTTCTATTCAGCGCTTAAAAATTTCCCTTAAATAATTTTGAATATTTTCTTTAAAAAAAAATCTCTATAAAATGATTGTATCTTTCTTAATAGAATAATCCATATAAAAATTAATTTAAAAAATTTGATAAAACATTTTTACCGCATACCTTTCATACGTTTTTGCTGGAAATAATATTCTTGAATGAAAAATATGTACAGTACATGTATTGTGCAAGTATTTTTGTGGAACAGGAATCTCAGTCTCAAAAAAAACCTCCTTGTTTTCAGTTTGCCTAAGGCTTCTTGCACGTTATCACCGACCATAATATCCTTTGTACTTTTGTCGGAAGAATCTCTCCTCACATTTCTTGGAAGGAACACTACCTTCATGCCTTTTAAATGTAGCTTGACTGGCCAAAAGCAATTAATTCCTTTTTATTTAATGTTGTAAATTTCCGTGATTAATATAGTAATATATGAAAAAATGTATGTTCTCAAAATATAAAAGTGGCTCCTTTACTCCAAAAACAAAAGAATTTTGGGGCAAGCCAATTGTCGCAAATGACAAAACTAGATCTTCGAAGGCATACCCTGCCTCTTAGGTTCTTCAATAAGTCAAGACGCGAAGAATTACACTATATACAAATTCTTTATTTACAGAGAGCGGAGTAAAACGTACATGTCGGCCTCGTGTCTCCGAGCCGTCTGCCTTATCTCTTCGCGTGAATATCGAAGAGCAACAAAAAATAATAAACTCGAGCGACGGACCTACAGGCGTCGCTTAGGCAGGAGAGGGCCATATGGAAGGGGCCCAATAATGGGAGAGGCCATTCGCCACATCCTCCTACCTGAATTTACAACAGGTAAATTCACCTCGTTCTAAAATACACATTATACAAAAAATTATAATTACCTGATTAGTAGTACATCAAACAAATTTGCAATTCTCAAAATCAATATATACTTACATAATCTAAAACTGGTGAGCTCACCTAAAATTAATAAAATCACATAATATAATTTAAAATACAATCTCAAATAAATGGAAAAATGAATATAAAACAATAAATGTCATTCATATGCCAGTCTCTTGGGCAAACTGGTTTAGGAAAATTGTCATTTTCTACTTCCAGATTGTAAAGTTTTTGCACAGGTCGTAACAGTTGACAGTTTTCTGTTTTGATCCGCGCCATAAGACGCATATTCTTCTGGTACGAGGGAAAGAATCGGTAGTACCAGCCGACAGGTTCCGACAGTTAGTTATGGCTCTCGAAGACAGTTTTGCGTTTTTCTTCGTTAACTGGAGCTTCATCAGGTGACACTACACTTCGAGGCCGTGACTGTTCAGGCTCAATCAGAAATGTGGGACCCTCCCACCATTTGGACTGCAGAAATTGTTCTGCGGAACAACCTCTGGAGGGGAGGTCAGCAGCATTTAGTTTGGACGGAATATGTCTCCAATTGTCCTTGGTCAAGGTTCTGATTTCTTGGACACGATTATAGACAAATGTACCCCATCTGGTAGTTCGCTGTATCCAGCTCAAAGCAGTCGTAGAATCGCTCCAGTAGAATGTGTTTAGTGGGATTCTAAGATCAGCAGCGATAGAGCTTCCTAATCTTGCACCTATGCAACACGCGAGTAGCTCTAAACGCGGGATAGTTATATTCTTGAGCGGGGCTACTCTTCTTCGTGATGCAATAAAGTTTACTGAGACTTGATCAGTTGTCTGCACTCTCAAGAAAACGCAAGTAGCGTACGCGTAGGAACTGGAATCGCAAAAACATGGAGGCTCATATCTTCTTCTTCAGACAAGCCAATATTAATCCATCTGGGTATTTTGACATTATTTATTTGATTCATTTCTTTTATCCAATTAAGAAATCTTTTTTCTAAATGTTCAGGAAGGTCCTGATCCCAATTTAACTGTAATCTCCAGCATTCTTGGAGCATTAGTTTAGGGAGTAGGGTCACGGGAGAAGTGAATCCTATAGGGTCGAATAATTTGTGGGCGCACCAGAGAAGAGCTTGCTTACTAGCTACAATTTTCTCTTCCCCCCTAGAATCAATTCTACAAGAAAGAGTATCATTTTTAAAATCCCAGTTTAAACCCAAAACATAAGTACAAAATATTCCTCCTCAGACTGGGGTATGACCTCGGTTTCGCAGTTTGATTGCCATCCTCTCAGATTAAATTTCGCTGATGAAAATAACATTCTTGATTCTAACACAAATTTATTCACCTCCTCAGAGTTCTGAAAACTACTAATGCAGTTATCAACGTAAAAGGATTCCCTTAAAATTTTGGCTGTAGCCGAAAACTGATCTGGAACATTTTCCAAATGAACATTCAGCGTGGCAGCCAACAAAAATGGGCTACAGTTAAGTCCAAAAACGAACCTTCGATGCCTGTAAATTTTAATGTTCTCCCCTGAAATGCCCCTCCACAGAAAACGTAAGTAATCTCGGGCCTTTTCTCTAATGCCTATTTGCAGAAAAGCCTTTTCTATATCGGAAACTACTCCAACACGGTACATTCGAAACCTATTTAATAACGATGGTATTATTTCTATTAAGTTCGGTCCCTTCTCTAAACAGTCATATCAGGGTTTACACTAGGGAAAAAAATTGGGTGAGATTCTCCCACTCTGGCTCCAAAATTAAGTGGGATTTTTAAAAATCTGAGTGAGAACGAGAGTTTGTTTGTTTCCAAAAAAAATTTTTTTTTCACATTTTACAAGCAAAAATAATGTAATTACAAAAATACAATGTCTAAGATTAGAGCTCATTCTAGGTAGGAAAAATGGCTGGGTGCAAAGGTTTTAAAAAAGGGCATCATTATTTTGAAAGAGCATTGTGTTTCTTAAAAAGAGCATTACATATCCTGATTATAAGCACTTCTACTTCGGGAAAAAAACTATGAAGAATTCAGTAAAACAATGCTTTATTGATTTATAAATTAATAATAATTCATTAGTAATCTTTATTAATAAATTAATTACTAGTCTTTATTAAAAATTAGATAAAATTAATTAAGTTGATAAAGCTAAGTTATGTAAATGGTTAAATTACTTTTAAGTAACTTTGTTGTTAATTAACTTATTAAAATAAATTATAAATAATTAATTAATAAGAATATTTCTTTAAAGATTTTTAAGGCTTCTTTTTATAGTAAAAATAATCCCCAAAATTACCTAATAGACAAGAAAATGCTAAATTAAGTAAACCTTTTGCATAAGAAGATTTTAATAAGAGCTTTATTGGATCACCTTGTCAAGAATCATTATTAAAAGTTAAACTCAATTAAAAAACACTTCATAAAGTAAAGTTGTTCTAAACTTAAATTTTCATTAAAACTTTTTTTTTCAATTTTTAAGTTATCACACCTATAAAAATAATTCATTTAATTTTTAATCATTCACTTGTCTCTGCAAGAATTAATTGAATAGTCCAAACAATTTAAATATTATAGTTAATACTTGAAAATATTAATAACATTTCTGTTCAAAAGAACCCTATATAATGGTATAAATACCTATTCCAGTTATTCAATGTCTATTCCACTACAAATTCCACTTATTTCTTACTTTTTTAAATGGACAACAATAGCTAAAATTTTTTGCAGGATTATCATGCAGCCATAATAACTATTCTGTTGATATTAGCAATCAGCTGGTCACTTATTTAACTGGCAATATTGAAATAGCCCGAAAGGAGATAAGAACATCAATTCTATCTTTCCCTCCCGGTCTAGCTTAGAAAGAAAACCACAAGTAAGAAAGGAGGGAAAAATTATGTTTTGACAATAAATTTCTAACTTTTGAACAAATTAAGATGTCTTTTTAAAATTTAGACTCTGAATCAATTTTTGCATTTCAAAGTGATCCCCAAAATTTCAAAAAAATCGGTCCATTAATAAAAAAATTATAGATGAATGAATTTTTACATAGTTGATTTCCATCCCCCCTTCTTATCATGATCGGCTACTCTACTACCCCGACTGGGCCTCCCGAGCGCTTCCCGTCTTCCCAGAGAAGGAAAAAAGGCGTGGGAGTTCTATTACCATAAAAGTTGTGCAAATTCATCCCTTTCATTTATCATGTATCATTAGCGCATTATGTGTGAGCAAACAAAAAACGGTTGAACAAAGAAAGGGTCAAAGAAACTTTTAGAGATTAAAAAAAAATTTGCGGCAAAAGAGTGTGTCTAGTTTTTCATCATCGGGGAGCTAACGATTTTCTTTTTTTTTTTAAAGGGCATTGGGGCGTGGCATCCCACTGACCCCGCCTAGAATGAGCTCAACAGATAATAAATATCAAAATTAACAATGTAATACACAAATGATTTTGATAACAATACAATTTAATGATATCTTTGATTCTTTATCACATTAAATATTTTGCTGCAACATCAAAATTGAACAACCCAGCATGTGGGCTTTTCCCGCGACTGTTATTTTTTTGAGTGGGATTTAATGTGGCATTGCGGGAATCGCGCAATCCCGCGGTCTAGTGCGAACCCTGCATATGAAAGAGATCCTTTAACATGAGCCGACGCATCAAACACCGGTCTGACCTTCGTAGTTTCGCTCGACTCTTTGAACACTGGCCTGTGCGGCAAATAGTGAACGTTAGATTGTTTTGCGTTTCCTCTATAATTCCGTCTTTCAACCACAAATCAAAAACTTCCTGATAAACTTCAATTTTGTTCGAATCTATTAATTTTTTACGCGTATTTGCTAATCGCTTTTCAGAGAATGCTCTATTACTGGGTAAGCGAGAATGCTCCAATACCCAGGGTAAAGCGACTTCATACCTTCCATCATAGTCAACATTCAGGTTGTTCTTAAAGAATGTCATTGCTTCCTCCTGAATTTCAGTCTTTGTTTTGGTTTCAGCTGGGTCTCGTATACCAATAGCATCTAATTTCCAAAAATTCTCCGCCGAGTTTTCGGTCAGAAGCAAAGATATACATAAAGAAGATTCGACACGCTCAGTTTCGTTTCGCGGAATTTTACCCATTAAAACCCATCCCAGACGCGTCTGCATTGCGACTGGGCCGCTTTCTAAACTTTTAATATTTAAAAACAATTTTTCAGCTATGTCACAACCAATCAGCAATTTAATGTCATTTTCCACCCTTAAACTACTGTCCACAGTATCCGTTAAGCGTATACCGCTTCTATTCAATTCGTCGATCCACGGCCCTTTCGGTATTTTCCTTACATCGGAGCAAATAACTGATTCGCTCAAACAGTAAATATTGCAACTGAATTTATTGTCGAGACTACTCAAATGAACTTTACACTTAACGGTGTAATTTTTCTTTAGTTTCTAGCCCACCGAACTATTTATGAGTTAATTTAACTTCGCCCTCGCTGTCACATCCTAAAAAGTCGATTAAATCATCGGTCAAGTATGTTCTTTCCGAACCTGTATCAAATATTGCTGTAATTAATTTCTCCCGGCGCCCGTTCGACACTTTCAAAACAAGTGTTTGCAATAAAACATCTGAATTCTGCGCTCTGGGAGTCAAAACTAGGTCATTACTCCTTATCTCTGATTTTGAAATCGCGGTCTCTTCCCCCCCCCCCCCTTAGAAGGGATGCGTTCACACATCACCGCTAAATGTTTTTTTCCACAAATTAAACACTTGACCCTTGACCTGCAATGGCGAGAAATATGGTTCCTTTTTAAGCAGGACAGAAAGACTCCTTTTTTCAAAATTATCTTTCTTTTTTCGTCTAAAGAAAGCTCACTAGCCTTAGCACACTCGTCTGACGAATGGGATTTATCAGAACAAAAAATACATAATAAATCTCTATCTTTAAAATTATCACCTACAAATAGATTACTGCTACTAGCTACATTAAAATCAAACTGATTAATTTTCAAGGATTTTCTATATTTATCAACACTAAGACTTGTACGGGCTAGAAGAATTCTTTCTTCAGCAATCACTTCATTTTAAATCACTCTTACCTTGCGACTTCTCCCGTTCCCTTTCCCAAATCCTTAATACATCTGGCGGCAGACACGATTCAACTAACGGGAACAAAATATACGCGTATTTGTCTTCTGTTACTCCTAGAGATTCTAGGGATCGCAGTTTTGTCTCTAAGTTGTCATACAGCTTCGGCAGGTTGAACTCCTTTTTATTTCCGTTGTTGTTAAGTAAAACTAAATTCAACAGATCTCGGACATAAACTTGTATTAACATATCATCTCTTCTGAATCTCTTCTTCAAATGCTCTACTACCTTAGAGTAATTTTTAGTCGTAGTGGGGAAACTGTTCACTATTTCGCGTGCTTTTGATTTCGGCGAAGTCGCTTGTATCAGATATGCGAACTTTGTATGTTCGTCCAGAACGGGGTCTTCGTGAATCTTCTTAAACGTATTCCAGAAGCTCAGCCAGTTTCTAACATCTCCGTCGAACGGAGTCAGGTTAATTTCGGGCAATCTCATTACAGGGTGCGTGATGTTAGGAACAGTATTTTCCGCTGCAAGTGAAACCGTTCGCTGCACTGGCTTCGCATTTCTTAATCGCTTGACAGCTGCTTTAATTTTTATTAGCTTATCTGTATACGCTTCACAGCTTTCGAATTCCTTTTCATATTCAGTCTCAGTAGCTTTTGTTTTCAAAATCTCGTTCAGAATCTCCGTATCTACGGCTCGTAACCGCTCACTCTTGTCATTCAACACCTCTAATAAATCTTCTAAGTTGTTGAGATCGGGGTCTGCCACTCCTAGTCTTTCGTTCAAAGAATTATAAGCCTTCGTAAACGCTGTTCCTAGAGGAATTCGCTTTTGTTTTAGAGGCTCCATTTCATGAACTCGCGTTCATGAATGGAGCCTCTAAAATCATTTTCGCGTCCTGTCCCGGACGCCACAATTTTGTCGCAAATGACAAAACTAGATCTTCGAAGGCATACCCTGCCTCTTATGTTCTTCAATAAGTCAAGACGCGAAGAATTACACTATATACAAATTCTTTATTTACAGAGAGCGGAGTAAAACGTACATGTCGGCCTTGTGTCTCCGAGCCGTCTGCCTTATCTATTCGCTTGAATATCGAAGAGCAACAAAAAATAATAAACTCGAGCGACGGACCTACAGGCGCCGCTTAGGCAGGAGAGGGCCATATGGGAGGCCAATAATGGGAGAGGCCATTCGCGACACCAATATTAATTAAATACCATTATCGGATTTACTAAAAGACAAAATAATTCATGTCCCATACTTAAGTAAAAATTACTATTCTGAGGGGAGGGGCGGGGGGGAATATTTTTTCCTGGTTCGCGTTTTTTCTGTTCGTGTTTTTTCCTACATTCGCTTTCGAATCCCAAATACGGATACCTGACACACCTCTAATGATGAAATGGTCAAAAAAGAAATTTTAACTCACTGGAGTCACTCATTTACGGAATGAGTGGCTAAAACTCGATGGCTGAGAATGTTCTGTTAAGGCAAATTTATACGAGGGGTATCTGCCTAGGGGGATGCCTCGAGCGGGGGACTTTTCAAAGGTTTCTCACGTATTCAGGTTGAAAGGACTGGTTACTGGTGAAAACCTGCCGAAACTTGAGACTGTAATTGCGTATATATTATAAATTTGAAAAAGGTGGGTAAAACGGGGCAAAATTTGCTAAAATTTGTTCAAAATGGTAAACTTCAGTAAATAATATTTGGGCAAATTATGTATATATATATATATATATATATATATATATATATGAGACGTAAGATATTTCAAGTAAGCTTCAGAGTTAATGCAGGTAATATGGTTTATTGAACATTACAATTAAGTTACAATTTAGAATGAGAAGAGGGGAGGGGAGACGGGTACAAGAATCAGCGTGGACTGATTAAGCCGTTCCAGTGGCAGAAGTCCGCCGATTTTCGATGTGCGGGAGTATTTACGCTTACCACCCCACGTGGTCTGCGAAGACACAACTTCTCCTCTCTCTTATCTCTGATCGAACCACACACATTTACCAACATGACCGCCATCCGGGACACAAGGGCGTGGGGACACGTGTACATCTAAAGAACTCAGAATCGACGGCCTGATGTCTGACAAATAACAAAATAAATAAAACATAGCTCCAGAGCGCGCGTGGCAAGTATGACAGGAAAGTAAAACTTACAGTGAAAGTACCCGCTTGAACAATACCCAAACTAGTAAAACCCAAATTACCTTTTTATACATTACAATATCCCCCCCGGCAAAAGAAGTCTGACGAGCAATATCATTGAGGTGGCCAGTCTCTCACTTGCGAGTCAGACGTCCTTGCATCCTAATCTTAAAACTGCGAACTAATCTAATTTTCAAGTTTAGACACCTTAAATTTTTCTGGCTAGAATTCTGGAGTTATGTTGTACAATACTTGAGAGGCAGGATGCAGTTTCTAAAATTTGACAAAACATAATGATGCAATAGTACGAAAATCTTACAATAAAAATAAAACAATGAGTGCGCATAAATTTTTTCAAATTATCACAAGTAATATTTACAACCTAGGTGGGATACAATAATACTGTACAACAATATAGTAATATAATTAAACAAAATGGAATAAACATGGCTGACATTCATTTTCTTTGGCAAATACTTATGGCTTTGGCTTGCATGGCATAAAGTGAATGGAATGAAAATAACTTGGCAAAATGGTTGGCAAAATGCAGTTGGCAAAATGGAGTAAATTTATTTAGTGTAAAGGCAATGTAAAAAAAAAAATGTAAAAATGTGTGTAGTGTGTAGAAAATTTCGAAGACCATAGCTGTGAAACAGCAGTACCATCACACAGGTATGGGGTATAGTAAATACCACTTGTAGGCATTTTAAGTTTGCCCAAACTTTAAACTCTCCATAGTATGACAACAAAAATGGGTTCACATGATCCCGAAAAAGGAAGACAATTGTCAACTACGAAAGAGAAAACTTGGCCATTGCCTCATAGCTTCCAAAAAAAGGGAAGAAATGACTCAATAGACAGTTGGGAAAAACTGGGGGATTATTGAGAGGAAGTCCCAGCCTAGTCTAAGTCTAGCTTCATTTATTGTTTGCATAATATCTATAAAATATACAAAGAAAAAAGGTGCAGTTTTACTTACACCGCACACACTCGGACTTGGGGACTTCTTCAATGACTAAGAGAAGCGGGTGACAGAGAAAGGTTGGTAGAAGCATAAAAGAAAAAAGGATAGACGATAGACTTTATGTCGAGTATTCAGGGTTCCAAACTCAACACTTAGAAATTTTGAATACATTTTTTTTTCTTTTTCTATTTTTCTATTTTTTTTTTTTTTTTCTTTTTTTTTTAAGGATCAATTATTTTTAATTAAATTTAATCACCTTCGTGGGCTAGCTTTAATTTGTCAGGAGGGTAATAAGGTCTTAATTTAGAAGAGTGAACTATTTCCGTAGGTTTCTTAGTATGGTAATTAGGTTTATCAATTTCGAATGTAACTGAAGAACATTTGTTTACAATTGAATAAGGACCTGAAAAAGTAGGAGATAATTTACGTGTATTTGGGTAGTTAAATTCTTCATAAATTACAAGATCTCCTGGTTCGAAATTAGCTTCTATGAATTTATTGTCATATCTAATTTTATTTTTATTATGAAATTCTATTGTCCTTTCTTTTGCTAATTTTCGAGCTTCATCAACAGAAGGATAGGTATTTTCCGAAATAAGTGAGTCATATGGCAATTTTCCAAACATTAAATACATGGGTGTAAACTTCGTTACTGAATGAGGTGTGTTATTATATTCACTAATAACCTGCTCTAGTAACTTAGTCCAAGGAATTTTAGAAGGTGAATAGTTAACTTTACATTTTAATCTAGTAACTATGGATTGATTTACCCTCTCTACTTTTCCATTTGTCTGTGGATGATGAGCTGAAGTTAATAGTTGTTTAGTATTGTAGTTCTTGAGGAATTTTTTAAAACGCGAAGCGGTAAAAGCTGCATTTCTATCACTAAGTATCTTTTGAGGAACTTGAATGTTGAATATTTGTTTTAGACAGTTTATATAGGTTTCAGTAGTGACACTTTTCGAAGGAAAGGCCCAAACATATCTTGTAGCATGGTCAATTATTAGATGTAGATATTTTTTTGTTGAATTGTAATAGTTGAAACCTCCTACAGTATCAATCGAAAGACATTCAAAGGGTTTATCAGTAGCAGGTACAGCCTGTAACAAACCAAATTTCTTCTGTTTAGGTTTTTTGTTAAATTGGCAAGTCGAACAATGTTTAACATAATTGGAAATATCTTGAGTCATATTAGGCCAATAATAGGAAGGTGAAATTATACTTAACATTTTTTGAACACCAGGATGGCCAAAATTTTCATGTGCATTTTTCATTAAAGTTTTTCTTAAGCTCATAGGCACCACTATTTTTTTGAATCCTTTCTTATTTATGGTAATTAAATCATTAATGACTTTATATTTAGGACCATGCATATTTTCTGCTAATTGTTGATTTTTAATTTCTTCAGCATCTAACAATAAAACCGAAGGTTGAATTAGTTGGAGATGTTGAGAAGGAGGAATCCTTGATAACATATCAGCTTCGACATTTGTTGAGCCCTTTAGGTACTTTATTTCATAGTCAAACATACTTAATTTAAGGGACCAGCGGAATAATCTTCCTCTTAAATTTTTGACATTTTTTTTTCATCAACACTAAAATAGCCCTTTAAAATAACACACACACAATTAATAACCATTTAAATATAATGTTCTAATGTTCACTTCAACTCTAAAATAAAAATCGCTTACTTTTACGAAAGAAATTGATATCCACAAATTAAAATCGTCATCCCTCAACGATAAACAAAACACACACAAAAAAAAATATCTTCTCTCCCAAGTTAAATGCAGGCAGGAGGAGTGTTGGTCAACAAGTTGTACGCACAAAAAGAAAAATATTCGGCAGGGAGAAAAGGGGGAAATGATTCACCAGTTGCACACACTTCTCATGGGGGGCTGTTTTGGGTGCAATGAAGGCAGTAAATTTTGACGTACCGCCGCGCTGTAATGATGACAGGAGTTTCTCTTGGTTTGTGGCGAACGTGCGAAAAAGAAAAAAAAAAGATGAATTAGGAGGCGCAGATTTCGGTATGATGAGCGCTGCAGAAATATGGTATAGGCTGTTCATCAATGCAGACGTTCTTCCATTTCGACATTAACGGCGTAGAACGTACAGGACGTTCTGTGAAGTACTTCAGAAGGTAACCTGAGTCATCAGTCGGTGTTGAAATCTCCCAGAGCAGGGCTCGACGAAGTTGGCCGGTGGAAAGCGGACTCAAGGAGTAGGCCATCGGCTGGTGTCGGTGAAGAGGCGCGCTGCATCTCCTGCGAACGATGGGCGATGAACCCGTCTCCCGGACTTTTGAGCGTTAAATTTTTTTTTTGTTTTACAATTTAAAATTTTTAATTTGCACACAGGCAATCATCCTGTCGACTATTTGAGACGTCAGATATTTCAAGTAAGCTTCAGAGTTAAGGCAGGTAATATGGTTTATTGAACATTACAATTAAGTTACAATTTAGAATGAGAAGAGGGGAGGGGAGACGGGTACAAGAATCAGCGTGGACTCATTAAGCCGTTCCAGTGTCAGAAGTCCCCCGATTTTCGATATGCGGGAGTATTTACGCTTACCACCCCACGTGGTCTGCGAAGACACAACTCCTCCTCTCTCTTATCTCTGATCGAACCACACACATTTACCAACATGATCGCCATCCGGGGAGGGCGTGAGGACACGTGTACATCTAAAGAACTCAGAATCGATGGCCTGATGTCTGACAAATAACAAAATAAATAAAACATAGCTCCAGAGCGCGCGTGGCAAGTATGACAGGAAAGTAAAACTTACAGTGAAAGTACCCGCTTGAACAATACCCAAAATAGTAAAACCCAAATTACCTTTTTATACATTACATATATATACTTTAGTACATATTAGAAAAATGCCCCCCAGGCTAGTCATTGTTATCACAGGATTAATGCATACAGCGCAACGTCCCGACAGAGGGAGAATTGCAAATCACCAAAACCATAGGTTTCTGACTCACAGGCTCAGGTTTTGCTAAGGAAATATGTTATAATTACAAGCCGTAATCAACAGACTTTATTATAAATATGTTTAAATTGCTACAAATGTATTTAAATTGTTATGAGGCAAATAAACATTCACTCCACTTACGGCAAACCTCAGAGGTGTGTTTCTCCCTGACCTATGGGGAAACAGAATAAAAATTTTACTTATAAATTACAACTCGAAAAAGCCACTGAGGTTTGCCGTAAGTGGAAAGAATGTGTATTTGCCTCATAACAATTTAAATACATTTGTAGCAATTTAAACACATTTATAATAAAGTTTGTTGTTTACGGCTTGTAATTATAACATATTTCCTTTTCAAAACCTCAGGTTGTGAGTCAGAAACTTATGGTTTCGATGATTTTCAATTCTCCCACTGTGGAGACGTTGCATTGTATGCATTAATTCTGTGATAACAATGATTAGCCTGGGGGGCATTTTTCTAATATATGCAAAAGTATTTAACACATGTTTTCCATTAAGCGGCTTTCATAAGCGCTATGTAGCGTGTGTAATTGCTGTATTTTTATTACTTTTAAATAAGATTTAATTATATCTATACACACACACACACATATATATATATATAATATAAAATAGCTAATCTTACGTAATATGGAATTCCATGTAAAACAGAAGTGATAGCACATACTTACAAATATAATACTGAAACCATGAAATAATAATTCATATCCCAGAAGCTATAAATATTGTAAAAACAGAGCTATCAAAGCTAAAGAGAAGTGGGAAAACAAGCCATGTGAGATCACGTGGGCTTAATCCTAACTTTAAGAACCCAAGCAATGAAGTGGAGATGGAGTGGAAAATTGAAATGGAGCACTCCATTATCAAGTACCAGCGTACTCACATTTCAATTTAAGAAAAAACAAAAATAGCTAGGATTCTGCAGGTTACCTGACAAAAGGAGTCGCTTTACGTAACCTGGGAGTACGACCATAGCTATAAGTTAAAAAACCAGCATGGATGCTAACCTAACATGAAGGTGGTAGCACAGACAATACTAGAAATCGATGCCAACCGAGAAAATTAATCGGCAAAAATAAAAACAGCTAGAGCCAAGGAGTAAAAAGTAGGAGAAAGAAAAACAGACAAAATGCTGCCCAAACCATGTTAATTTATCAAGAAATTCAGAAAATGGAAGGGAAAAAGATAAATAAATATTAAATATCCCAGATTTTCTCGAGCATTGTACGTGTTTTGTCCGGACATTCTGACGTAAGCGACACTGTAAATCTGTACGGCATGGTAACGTGCTATCTGGGAATTACGGCCTTTGAACAAGTGTGTGCTACCTGGGACGTAACCTGGAGGTACGACCATAGATATAAGTTAAAAAACCAGCATGGATGCTAACCTAAGATGAAGGTGGAAGCACAGACAAGACTAGAAATCGATGCCAACCGAGAAAATTAATCGACAAAAATAAAAACAGCTAGAGCCAAGGAGTAAAAAGTAGGACAAAAAAAAAAAACAGACAAAATGCTGTCAAAACCATGTTAATTAATCAAGAAATTCAGAAAATGAAAGGGAAAAAGCTAAATGAATAAATATTAAATATTTTTTAAAAAATACTCGAATATAGCTAAGCTATGAGCAACGTAGTACAAGCTTTAATAGCTAAGAAGTACTAAGGAAAGGTGGTAAAAAAGAATTACGGGGAAAAAAAACTATTGTAATTAATAATAATTATTATAATAATTATAATAATAATATGACACTTGTATTAATTGTTATTAGTGCTAATATTATTCTATGCAGTATAAGTAAAATTGCACTTAGTAAGGCTTATATATATCTACAGAAGCAAGAATTAGAAACCACAAGTATATATATATATATATATATATATATATATATATATAATGTATAAAAAGGTAATTTGGGTTTTACTATAGTTTGGGTATTGTTCAAGCGGGTACTTTTACTGTAAGTTTTGCTTTCCTGTCATACTTGCCACGCGCGCTCTGGAGCTATGTTTTATTTATTTTGTTATTTGTCAAACATCAGGCCGTCGATTCTGAGTTCTTTAGATGTACACGTGTCCCCACGCCCTTGGAGCCCCGGATGCGGGTCATGTTGGTAAATGTGTGTGGTTCGATTAGAGATAAGAGAGAGGCGGAGTTATGTCTTCGCAAACCACGTGGTATGATGAACGTAAATAGACCCGCACATCGAAAATCGAAAGACTTCTGCCACTGGAACTGCTTAATTAGTCCACGCCGATTTTTCTACCCGTCTCCCCTCTCCTCTCCTCACTCTATATTGTAACTTAAAGATAATGTTTAATAAACCGTTTTACCTGCCTTAACTCTGGAACTTTACTGAAATATCTGACGTCTCAAATATATATATATATACACACACACACACACACACACACATATATATGTATGTGTGTGTATATATATGTAGGGGTATACACACATACATATATATATATATATACATACACACACACACACATATATATATATATATATATATATATATATATATATATGTATGTATGAACTGTAATTTTGTTATATTTTTAATTAAAATTCAACTATATGTATGTATGTATATATTGCTACAGAACTACTCTGCTCGTTTCTGGGTTTGTCGTTCTAAAGTCCAGTTGGTGTAAAAAGTTCTAGTAAAAAGTCACTTGTCAGGATAGAACACAAACTTTATTGCTTCTAGAACTTCGTCGAAAAACCAGCTGGACAAAATTCACAAGCACAATTAAACAGTAATGTGCTTTTAACTGTTCGCTTAGAACAGAAGCTCTCACAAATGCTGTATTTCTCACGCAAAATAGAACACTTTCACTGGCAAAAATTCAGTGAAAATAAACGAGAGATAACACTAACAGTCTCTCAAGACTCAGCGATGGAAAATTTACACACAGCACTTAAATTCAAAACTTCATAAACAGCGCGAAACACAGCTTCTATCACAAAGCAAGCGTACTCTCTCTCTCAAAGCTTGATCAACACTGAACTCTCGGAGCAGCGCGCTGGTGGAATTTATAGAGGAGGCAGAAGAGTATAGAGCAGCTTCCAGAAAAGTCTATTTCTCGAAGATTCCAGATAAAGCGAGAATTTTGATTACGTCATAGAAGACAAATGTTAGGTTATTATGCGTCTTTAATGCAGCAAAAGCAGCTTTACAGGCCCCATAGGGAAAAACGTGCCAAATAACCAAAAAGTCGCCAAGCTTTGCGACTTTTGGCGAAATATCGCCAAATTTGGAGCCAAAAATAAGTCCCCAAAAGTGAAGAGATCGAAGCCCTAGGACCAATATTTCTCGAGTTTTCTATAAACCCCCATATATATGAATGGGAAACCGAAACCTCCGCATCTCCGGTTCTAATTGACCGATTTTGATACAACAAAAAGCAAAATTATCTATTTGAAGCGTAGAATACGAATTGTGAACTATTTTAAGCCCCAGAACTGCGGGTTACCCGGAAAATTCGTAAATGGTGTGTGTGTGTGTGTGTGTGTGTGTGTATAAGTCCACACTCCCAAACACGAATTAAATCAAACATTTTATGTGTAAGTTTTTCCCAGAAATTATTTATTTTGATCTAGTTTTGTAAAGTTAATAATAATAGTAATAATAATTTTTAAAAATTCCCCTAAACTAATACGGAGCTGAGCCCTTAAAAGAAAGATACAACAAGGGCGAAATGGGTTGTGATATCTAAATGACATAATTTTGGAAAATTTTGCCCAACTATTATTTAGAATTGCTTACCTTCTCTAAGCGGTTAAATGAAGATTATTATTATTATTATTACTTTTTTGAACGCGTGAAGTCGGCATTGAGAAGCACAAATTAATATATAAAACTTGGCACAAGGTTTATCAAATTTTGCCCCGTTTACCCATTTTTGATCAGGTATATACTTACTTAAAGTTACATACTGTGAATTAATTCATAAAGGGTTACCACAATCAAAGTATTATTTAGAAACATCTATACTATTAAAATCTGTGCGCGTCTGTCTGTCTGTGTGTCTGTGTGTAGCATCATCTCCTCCTAAACGGCTGGGAGTTAAGTTTCGACCGAGGTATCCACGAATTCGGAAAATTTCGAGAAAGAACCTCCGCTAATTTAAATTTCGAAATTCGAATTAGTTTAGGAAATATTGATAAAAAACCCCGTCAAAAACGCTTATTTTTGCTCTTCGCAATTCCGCGATTGTAACCTCTGTAGTGAAAATGTGAGAAAAAGCATCGAGGTTGCCATGTTTGGCTATTTTATTAAATTATTTAGACTCCTGCAGTAAAAATAAAAGAATAATGATTTTTTTTTCTGTTTAGATTATTTACAAAGTTATTTTCTAACTAAAATATTGCGTTCATGTGAAATCCGAGCAGGAATTCAATGTTTTTTATGTGTAAAAGAATAAGGGATTGAGAGATTTCCGAGACTAATATGTATATTTTTACGAATATATGGCGAAAACAAAATGGCGAAATATGGCGAAAAAAAAGGCTCATTTGGCGATTTTGAGAAAGTAGTAGGTTCTACCGATATGCACAGTTTGGGGCTTAGCGCAAATTACGGAAACAGTATTTTTAATAACAAGTATAAGTTTTACGGCGCTATACTTCGATTTTAAAATTCGATTCGGCGCTATACTTCGAAATAATGCAGTTACTAAGGCGATTTTAAACGATCTATAGAATTTTCACCAAAAATTAAGTAAACTGATTTAAGTTAGAGGAATTCCGCCAAATTTCAGAAAATTGAAATTCTCGCATTTTGTACATGGTAATTAAGTGATTAAAACCCGTTATAGTTAATAATAATTTAAATAACTGCTACTTATCAATAATATGCCTGCATTAAATTTTGGCAATCGAACCATATAAATGATAGATAACTATTTCCTATTTTGATTGCTGTTAAATCAATGCTTCGAATGATTCTCTGAAAACAAAAAAATCTCGTAGAATGGTGTATGTTGGCATTTGGCGATCGAAGTACTGTGTAATAAATAATTGATTCTTATTTGTTAAAGCAGCGCTACGAAAGTTTCTTTTACTAAAAGCTGTTAGAAAGGCGTAATTAATACTGTCTAATATATTTTTTGTTTTACGAATTGAAATGTATGTTGATTCCTACTTTAGTACATTTCTTAGCAAAGTTGGCGAAAAATATTCAAATGTAGTGCAGCTCTGTACGTATTATTAATTCCATTCCACAATTGAGATGAGCCGATGTCACTAGCGTACATTTTTTTTTAAATTCCGCCAAAAAAGTATTGCGTATTGCCTTTAGTATCAAGTTTAATTTGTGGTTTGAGCTATTGGCCATCGACTGGCGGCGTTAATTTCGCCAATATGGCAGTTCTAGCAAAGTTAACATGAATAACTCATTTCATGTTCTATTTTTAACATTACTACAATTTCCGAAGCAACGGAATCCATTGTTGCCACTTAAGTTGTTAAATTTAACAATTAAGTGAAACCACTCATTTCTACAGCTTTTAAGACTCGAAAAAGTGAAAACGCATCAAACGTGAAATAAATAGAACTAACTGTAACAGACTTGCACTTTAAAAATAATCGAAGTTTTCATGCAATTCTACATATCTTTAATTTTATTTTCTTCGCGTGTGGATGTCATTTTTGCTGTTTTGCTGGCAGATTATCCGGAGCAGCACATAACCTCTAATGTATTTGCTCCTCCGGACATAAGCAAGAGCGTATGTCCGGCGCGTATTTGTGTAACCCCACTGTGTTAATCAGAATTTTCTGGTGTCAGATTTTTTAGACCATTTTTTTACCGCGGAGATTCCGATCCTGAAGTATATTGATCACTGATAAATGAAAAAAAAAGATCAATTATATGCAAGCAGGAGTAGTCAAAAATTTTTCATGGGAATGTTACGGGAGTGAAGAATATACATTTTGTACGGCAAAAAACTCCGCATGGGGGTTGTGACCCCCTATCTCCTCCTTGGCTACGCCACTCTACGCAAGCATCAGTTGTCACGTCATTTAAAACCGTCGTAGGTGGCAAACTCCGAAGTTGTTCTGAGAGTTATAAAAAATTAAAATTTTTACTTTCAGTAAATTTTACTTTTGATACAGTTCGAATATTTGGTTTTAATACATTTCGGCCACCAAGGTAAGATGAAATATTACTAAATACAGCAACCCAGAGTTTTCTTAACTATTGAATTTGACACTATGCAACTACAGTAGATTCCCTATAACACGGTAGATACGATCCGTGTTGTACAGATCCTGCGCTATACTCCACCTGGAGTGCGGACTGCGCGATAGAATCGCGGCAAAACTTATTTGCGCTCCGTAAAAATGCAATGATGTTTGGTGTTGTTATTCAAAAGGAATGCTAATTACAGGAGCTAAGGCGTCATAATATCAGAACATATGTCTCATTTTACCTTGCTGTACGAGTCTCTTTTAACGTGTTACACGAAAACGATGGTAATGTTTTCGTCGTGTTCTAAGAATTCGTGTTGTAGACCCATGTTATAAAGGGGTCAACTGTAATCTGTAAAAAAGAAAAAATGAAATTATTTATTTATTTACTGCGAATTGACAGTGAGATAAACGTCAGTTTTATGTAACAAGTGTGATACTGCATTAAGAGTTCAATAAGGGTAATAAGCTTTTTCTCAGAAGTTACATCACGAACGTTTTCATTTACAAAAGCGACATGATTTTCACCGGAGCAGGGTACATTTTTGGCTTTTAAACGTAAATGATGCATCCTGTTTCATGTACGTATTTTAATTTAGGTAAAATTTAATAAAGTCGTGTGTAACATAACTGCGGTAATGCGTTGTCCACGCTTTGAAAAATGCAAGTTAAAATTGTTGTCAACATCATGTAATGTTATTTATGTGGTATATACTATATGTACTAAACCTCAATGTGGTATATACTAAACCTCGCAAAACTAATTATTTGATGTAGAAATCAGGCATTTTTCGAAAGAGAAAAGTTTTGTCTGCATACCATAAAGTTCTTTCTTTTTTGATCGCCAGTCACATTGCCGTAGTTTTTGTGTCATGCTGCAATCGTCTAAAATTTGCACTCATGACGTCAGCTTTAAGTCACGATTCAAGTATTTTTTCATGTTCTGAGATTCCTCATTACTGGGTTTAATTCGAATTATATATGTGTAAGGAAAATATGCGTTTCCCACCGTGCGGAGTACGGGTACATAGCTAGTCTGAAATACATTATGATTTTGGTTCTCAATTAATTTAGGTAAAAACGAAGAAAACGAAGACAGCTTTTTTGTAAATGAAAATTCTATATGGGATTTGATACAGTAAAAACACGCACACTTCTCCCGTTCAATCCGGTGTACGCCTGCCTCTGTTTCGTGTGTGGGTGAAAATGGCGCTCACTCCTCTCTGCTTGTTATTTCAAACGGGGAGAAGGAGAAACACTCTTTCTTCTTTTTCCTGTTTTTAGACAAAGTGGCTCGACCTGGAGAAAAGGAAGTGCATTTTTTACAGGGCCCCTTTTTTGCACCCACTTTTCCTGACCAGATGCGTAATTAATCACTTACTTCTTTTCCCCATTTTTAGACAAAGTGGCTCGACCTGGACATAACGAAGTGCACTTTTTACAGGACCCCTATTTTGCACCCACTTTTCCTGAGCAGATGCGTAATTAATCACTTACTTCTTTTCCCCATTTTTATACGAAAGTGTCCTAAACCATTCCTTTCCTCTCATTGTCCGCAAAAATTCTCCTCTCTGATTTACTGGAATCTGCCAATGCCCAGACATATGATGGTAGTCAATTGATATATGTAGGCAAAGAGAAAAAGTTCTTGTTTATTTACATTTTGTTTTGTTAAGCATACGATATATTTAATATGTTAAAATGTTTGGTCCACTTTATTGGCAGTTGTCAAGTTTAGCAATAACATGTTCAACATTTCCTTCTACTTATTGAATATAATTTGTTTACAATAATAGCCTGAAAACCTATCAGGAGATTAAAAAATATTTCAAATTTCAGCAAATGAAATTACGCCAGACACACAAAAAAGTATGATTGCATCTTCACTAGCTGCGCTTTAAAGAGAAACTTTTATAAACGGCAAACGTATTACGTATAAAAGTTTTGAAACATCCAGAAAAACATTTTACAGCCAAATGTGTACATGCATACATACATATTCCAAAACTAGTCGTGTCTGAGTTCATTTAGCGATGCAATTCGTGAGCTTGAAACTTTTTAGTACAGATTTTCTTGTGTATAAACATTCTCTGCTCATTCTTAAAGCTGCGTGACATGATTTCCCTCCACCCCCGAAAAGCTATGAAAAAAAAAATCTTAAAAAAGACACAGCCCTCGGAAAAGAAAGAAGAAGTATAAGAAATTAAAGAAAGAAAGCAGCAAATTAAAATCAAAAACGAAAAAATAATTCAGAACTCATTAGGCAAGTTGGAGTGTATAGGCTGATTAATTTTATTTTTTACTAACTATGCGAAAAATTCCAGAGCTGGGAATCGAACCCAGGACTGCCGCATAACGTGCGGGTGCTCTACCACTGAGCTACTCTGGGACGATTCCCAGATGAAATTTCTCGCATTAGAGCCGTTGGCATTTATCATCTTCCTCTGCAAACCACAGATAGAACAGATGAAACAATTAATTCGCGACAACTCCATTACGCCGCGGATATTATACATTTTTAGAAAGTGATTCCATCAACCTTTCAAGTTATTAGGCAAGTTGGAGTGTATAGGCTGATTAATTTTATTTTTTACCAACTATGCGAAAAATTCCAGAGCTGGGAATCGAACTCAGGACTGCCGCATAACGTGCGGGTGCTCTACCACTGAGCTACTCTGGGACGATTCCCAGATGAAATTTCTCGCATTAGAGCCGTTGGCATTTATCATCTTCCTCTGCAAACCACAGATAGAACAGATGAAACAATTAATTCGCGACAACTCCATTACGCCGCGGATATTATACATTTTTAGAAAGTGATTCCATCAACCTTTCAAGTTATTAGGCAAGTTGGAGTGTATAGGCTGATTAATTTTATTTTTTACCAACTATGCGAAAAATTCCAGAGCTGGGAATCGAACCCAGGACTGCCGCATAACGTGCGGGTGCTCTACCACTGAGCTACTCTGGGACGATTCCCAGATGAAATTTCTCGCATTAGAGCCGTTGGCATTTATCATCTTCCTCTGCAAACCACAGATAGAACAGATGAAACAATTAATTCGCGACAACTCCATTACGCCGCGGATATTATACATTTTTAGAAAGTGATTCCATCAACCTTTCAAGTTATTAGGCAAGTTGGAGTGTATAGGCTGATTAATTTTATTTTTTACCAACTATGCGAAAAATTCCAGAGCTGGGAATCGAACCCAGGACTGCCGCATAACGTGCGGGTGCTCTACCACTGAGCTACTCTGGGACGATTCCCAGATGAAATTTCTCGCATTAG
Source organism: Cheiracanthium punctorium (assembly GCA_038373885.1). Lineage (NCBI taxonomy): Eukaryota > Metazoa > Arthropoda > Arachnida > Araneae > Cheiracanthiidae > Cheiracanthium > Cheiracanthium punctorium. The sequence continues at coordinate 58,121 of JAWZYV010013423.1, forward strand.
AGCCGTTGGCATTTATCATCTTCCTCTGCAAACCACAGATAGAACAGATGAAACAATTAATTCGCGACAACTCCATTACGCCGCATTGGAATTTTTCGCATAGTTGGTAAAAAATAAAATTAATCAGCCTATACACTCCAACTTGCCTAATAACTTGAAAGGTTGATGGAATCACTTTCTAAAAATGTATAATATCCGCGGCGTAATGGAGTTGTCGCGAATTAATTGTTTCATCTGTTCTATCTGTGGTTTGCAGAGGAAGATGATAAATGCCAACGGCTCTAATGCGAGAAATTTCATCTGGGAATCGTCCCAGAGTAGCTCAGTGGTAGAGCACCCGCACGTTATGCGGCAGTCCTGGGTTCGATTCCCAGCTCTGGAATTTTTCGCATAGTTGGTAATAAAAAATAAAATTAATCAGCCTATACACTCCAACTTGCCTAATAACTTGAAAGGTTGATGGGATCACTTTCTAAAAATGTATAATATCCGCGGCGTAATGGAGTTGTCGCGAATTAATTGTTTCATCTGTTCTATCTGTGGTTTGCAGAGGAAGATGATAAATGCCAACGGCTCTAATGCGAGAAATTTCATCTGGGAATCGTCCCAGAGTAGCTCAGTGGTAGAGCACCCGCACGTTATGCGGCAGTCCTGGGTTCGATTCCCATCTCTGGAATTTTTCGCATAGTTGGTAAAAAATAAAATTAATCAGCCTATACACTCCAACTTGCCTAATAACTTGAAAGGTTGATGGAATCACTTTCTAAAAATGTATAATTCAGAACTCCTTCATAGGTTTTATTGTGCACTCATATAGAACTTACTCTACATAATATGCAAATTTTATAATACAGTTTGTTAAAATTTCATGGGAATATAATCTCTACTAATTTTGTTAAATGTAGCATTTTGCGAAATAGTGAGTGCTTGTGATTTTCCTTTACTTTTCAATAATTTTTCATCTTCCGTCATGCCTATAGCACTTTTAAATTTGTTGGAAATGACAAAAAAAAGAGGCACATCGCAAAATAATCGACTCGTGTTGATTATAAATTGATCACTGAGATCCACTTCAAACAATTCTCGGTCATGAGAGCATCGCGGGGTGGGGGGACATGTCTCCATTCAAGTTAGTCTGAAACTCTCATTTCTTTTGATTCAAAATATTTTTTTCAGGAGCAAATACAGAATTTTTTGGAATTAATTAAATAAAGCTACGTCCTTTTGGGGAGCTGAATACCTTATAGCCAAACTTCTGGATCCCCCTATTAATTTGTTTCAAAATTGAAAACAATGAGGATTTCGCTGTGTGTGTTTTCAAAATTGGCCACACCCAGTGACGAGAATAATGATTTTTTTTTCAATGTTTAGAAAAATAAAATATTTAACATTAAAAGAATGTACAGCTGCGGAAAAAAAAGTCCCACTGCTCTTTATTTCGCCGTCGTTCGTCGTACAGCAAAGTTATATATGCCAATCGTTTGCAAATAACGCATACTTTAATTTCCTTATAATTTAATTTCCATAAGGGGCCGTCTTCATATTTATTTCTGCATCAACTTCGTTTTTCTCAATGGCAACTAACTGTATTTTGACTTTATTAAAGGAAAGAAAACCTTCAAATTATCGTAAATATTAATTTTCGCTAGTTTTCTATGATAACTTCCGGAGTTTTGCGAATTATTTTTGCGCTTTTTTAAGAGACTTTCTGCGAATTGAAAAGCGCTATTTGTAGGTTCCGAACTTTCACCTTTCATTCGTTTCGCTAGCGAGAGTTAAAAGAAATAAATATTATTTTCAAGGAAAATATTGTTACCATCTCTTATTGTTACCATTACCAAGTTTTTTGTACTGAGAATATCAAGTGTAGAAAATAGAATGTTTAGTCAGAGGTCCAAATGACCCGTGAGTTCATAACTTCCTTGGTTCGTACACATGTTTTAAAGGGAAAATGCAAAACGACTGCTCACGATTTTGAAAAACTTTCTATTTTTGAAATTGTTATTGAGTATTTCCCTTGATGGTTTCTCTTAGACAGGTGAAATGTTGGCAGGAGGGAGAGGCTGTTCTCTGCTCTTCTGACTGCAAGCATGAATGTTACCCAGCTACGGTCGAACTAGAAGACGTTCCATGATTGAAAATTTATTTGTTTGAATTTCATGTAAAAAATGCAATTACTTTTTTGCTGAGCCAATATTATCCCTATGTTTGTTATTTCACTTTCTTCATTTAATATTATCGTCTGCAATGTGCATATTCTTATAAGACTTTTTGGGGTATTTTAATTTATTGTCAGATGAAAACTTAGACAGAAAAACGTGATTTTGAATGTTTTCTGAATGTTTGATAAAATATGGGGAAGTCCAAAGACCTAATGTTTCCAATAATTAAAAAGGTCAAATTCATGCCTGGAATGTTGAGGATGTTAGTATTTCAGAAATAGGATGTTGTATTAGAAGACATACATCTACTGCATCTAATTCTATACCTGGAAAATATTTTATTCGGGGGATATGGTAGCGGACGCAACAATGGATGCTTTACAGAATCACCATCAAACTGCAAAAACCTCTAATTTATTTGTTTCAAAATTTTATTTTTTTTTAATACCGCTATCTTTTAATGGGTTTTTGCACAAAAGAAATCTAATTTACGCTTATTTTAAGCAGTTTTCAAAAAATTGTTACTTAATAAATTGATATATGGTCCCTTAACTCATGAAAATACCACATTTTATATAATATAAATTAAACTACCGAACATAAAAATTTGAAATTTTGCACAGCCATGTAATATTACTTTCTGCATCTATTTCCATTGAAAATTGGCTGGGTCGCTATTCATAATTTTTTAAATATTAATTTAATAATTCATAATTCATATTAATATTTTATTAGAAAATCATAATAATAGAGAATTATGTTTGGGTGGTTCAGTTCTAATAGTACAAATAAAAGTCAGCTTCTTATTATCAATATTATATGAGATATGAATTAAACAATGAAGAAATATTTTAACATTGGGAAAGGGGGATTTTGGGTGCTCATAACTCACTCATTTTCAGTTCAAATTTATTGAAAATTGGTATCCAGGGTTAAAATGAGCTAATTTTTTGAAATATGAAGTGAAATCTAGAGGTTGCTATTGGATAAAAAAAGTTGGTGCGAATTTTAATACGTAGATGGCCCCTTATGAAATTTTTAAGCATAGCAAATTAAAATGTACGTCAATCGTAAACGATTGGTATCTGTAACTTTGCTGTACGACGAAAGACGGCCGAAAAAAGTACAAGGGGGACTTTTTTTCCGCAGCTGTACAAAAAAGCAAAATGTTGCCAAAAAGTAACATTTTTTGAAGGGGGCTATTTAAAAAAAAGCTTATTTAACAAAACAATATGTACGAAAAAGCAGAGTGTTGTGTTAGCCTTCAGTAATTTTATATAGGGGGGGGGCGCAAAGCTGCAACCTCCTAAGCCCTTCCCAAAATCCACCTCTGATGACTCTTATGCTTATATTAACTGCTATCCTAAGCATGAGTTTAACAAAACTTGGGTATTCTGACATAATTCATGGCTTGTTGTGAAGACGCAAAAACATTACTTACCGGAATGAATTCATAACAGTCAACAACATATGATAATGACTGATTTGATAATACCTTCTAAACTTCTTTCTTTTGTTAACTGAGAATTTCCCATAAATGTTCATAAAGCATTCGTTATCTAGATTAATTTATTATACTTTAATTTATATATATATACATATATGCTTTAGTTTACATACATGAAAAACATTTTATTTCGTGGGATATAGTAGCGGACGCAACAATAGACGCTTTATAGAATCACCATCAACTTGTAAAAACCCTAATTTATTTGCTTCAGAATTGGATATCTTTTTAATATCGCTGTCTTTTACTGTTTTTGCACAAAAGAAATCTAATTTACTCCGATTTTAGGCAATTAAAAAATGCCACTTAATAAATTTATACATGGTCCCTTAAATCAGGAAAATAACGCATTTTATTTAATATAAATTAAACTACTGAACGTAAAAGTTTGAAATTTTGCACAGCCATGTAATATTGCTTTCTGCATCTATTTCCATCAAAATTCGGCTAGGCTGCTATTCACAATTTTTTTAAATATTAATTTAATAATTAATAATTCATATTAATATTTTATTAAAAATTAGAATAATAGTAAATTATGTTTGGATGGTTCCGTTCTCTTCAGTCAGCTTCTTACTATCAATATTATATGAGCTATGAATTAAAGTAAGAAAAAATATTTCAAAATAGGTGATGGAAATTTTGGGTGTTCATAACTCCCTCATTTTCAGTCCAAATTTATTGAAAATTAGTATCCGGGAATAAAATGAGCTAAATTTTAGAAATTTGAAGTCAAATCTAGGGGTTTCTATTGGGAAAAGAAAAAAGTTGATGCGAATTTTAATATGGAGACGGCCCCATATGCAACTTTTATGTTTAGCAACTTGAAGTGTACGTCAATCGTAAACGATTGGTATATGTAACTTTGCTGTACGACGAACGACGGCTGAATAAAGTACAAGTGGGCCTTTTTTTCCGCAGCTGTACCTTCGAGTAGTAAATTTTATTTCACTTCAATTTTGTTTAGTCATTTAACTTTACGAATTCATTTTATTTCCTTCTTCTCAGTTTCTTCCTTCTTTTTCGATAAATTTTAAAGAGTAAAAATTCCAGTCCTCTGTCCTTTAGATGCCTACCGACGCAATGTCCGTCTGTGGTGAGGTTTCTGTCGAACCGAAGATTCCTTGCATCCCGAATTCGGGTTCTTATCTCAAGTCAAGAAATTGACCTAATGATAGATCTTATCTCAAAACTCTTATGCTAGGACATTTTATTCCATGGCACCACTGTATTATGTCATGAATGAATTAAAATCTTACTCTACGTATTCAAAGTGCAATAGTTTATCAGAGAATTTACGGTAAATGAGTGAGCAAATTTAGCATAACACTATTTAGATTCCACACTAAACTTTAAATTAACTATACATACAATGGTCATTCTTTTAGTTACTTCTTTTACTATAAAAGGAAAGGAAAAGTAACCATATTTTAATTTGTCATTTTGCAAAAATAAATTATGTGTTCAACTCTGTCCCGGAAAAACACATTTCACATTTTAAACTTTGTTTTAAAATACACATTTTATATTAGTTTCTTAGCTGCCTCCGCTGCATTTTTGACAAGTATAGAAACATGATTTAAAAGCAATGTCTTTTTCTTGCTTTATAATATAATGTGAACAATAAAAATATGTACGCATTGCTCACATTTTTATTTAAATTTTACGAAAAGTTGATTTGATTGATCAGAAAATGCGTAATCTAGCGCAGTTTAAATTACTGTTTAGTATATTTTGAGATGGCTATGTAATAAGAAATGAAGTAAATGTCACTTTCTCAAATGCTTATATATTTTATGTATTAGGTTGTAACGAAAGTTTCCCGCCACCGCTAACATCGTCAGCACATAGTTCTCGTTGGCGTATTTGCTCATATTTTGTCAAACGATTTCTGGCATTTGAAAGAAAGAGGTTTACTTTATAACACTGTGTTGTGAAATCTGTAAAAAATATAGTTATCATTAAGTATTAGGTGTCTCAAATGGAACTATCACTCTAGAGGATTAGAACTATCATTTACTTCCAGTTGTGTTGCAAAAAGTCAGCTACATAATATCAACGAATTATGAGTACAGCTTTAAGTACTAATGTTGTATCATGTGACACTGTGCAGGTTTGGTACCGAAAGTTCAAAAACAGTTATCTAAGGAGTTAGAAGTTAGTTTTTCAGGCAGATATGGCGGAAAACTTTCGTTACAACCTGATAGTTAGCTGTCTTTTTTACAAGTCTGTAAATTTTATTCGTATTCTATTTATAAAAACATAAATAATTGCACATTTAATCATTCAATTAAAACTCCAAAGAAATGCTGAACCATACTTAATTAAAAAGTTATTAAAAGAAAATTGAAATCTAGTTAAAATTAAAGAGCTATTTTGTTTTTGAGGGGAGGGGGGTTCATTGAAAATGCGTGCTAAATATTATACTGTTTATCGTAATCTATAGAGAGCTAGTAAAAGTTTATATGTAGCTTCAAATGTTTTGTAAAAATTCATGAATGTTCTAAATGTTGTATATTTCTAAATTTTGTATCTTAGATTATATTGTTTTAATTTAGTCTCGTATAAAAGGGTTCTACTCTTAAAATGTTCTATTGCATTATATTTCTTCGCCTTTAACTTGTTCTCTATAATTATGATTGTAAGTGTTTTTAACCATTATAAATTATATCTCACATCCCATTCAGCTTTTCTGATATACAAGTTTATTCTCGCAGTGTGCAAACACCGCATATGACGTTTTAAAAATATTTTATTTAAGCTCCTATAGCCTATGAACAGGAAAAGTATTCTTGCAAAATGAAGATTCGAGCAAATGCTTGGAATACGTAGATAGCTAGGCGATTCCGGTAGATAGCGGTATAATATTGCGTCAAAAAGCCATTCCTTCACCAGCGGTCCATAAGAAACCTGTTTAACAGTATGCACTCATCAATTTTTGTCAATGAGGAGAGCGAAATAATTTTCTATCGCAGATTATTTACTATTCCAACACAAAAATTTGTAAACCTTCTGTACTTTGAAAGCAAAAAGGGGTTTGTGACCCGCAGAGATACCGGGCCATGTACGATACGATCCGATCCGAATGTAGTCGTCAACTCCGATATAATCCAAAGATACCTCCGATCTATCGGGGTTGACGATGTAGTTCCCACAGTTCCTGGGCGCCTTGCGCCCTCTACTGCGCTCATAAGAAATAAACTGAGAAGAAATGAAACTAACTAACAGTCCGAAGACTTTGTCCAATGGGAGGAGAGTGGAGCTAAGGAGGCGGGGGCTTAAATATCGCCGAAGGAGGGGGGGGGGGTGTTTGCATGCAGGAATGCTCACAAACATAGAGAGGGGAGTGATCCCGCTTACAGGATCAGCTCCGCAGAATTACCTGATAAATTGTTAAAGTTTTCACTGAGCGTTGTAATAAAAAACATAAGTTTTTCCTGAGGGGTTTGAAGGTTCCTAAGACTATTTAATAGAGAGTTTAGTTTACTAAGAAGATCGCTCAGTGAGGATTCTTTTTCGATTTCTTGGGTGATTTGCGTAATCTGGTGGAAAATGTTTTGTTGAGAAGGAGGAGAGGGGGGGGGGGTTGTTTGACAACATTAGCGTAAGATCTTTTGGTGGAAATATTTTGCTTGGGGAGAGGGTTATCAGGGAAGATTTGGGCAGCCTTTATTATTTGCTGGGTGTTCACCACCGCAGTTTCCACACTTGGGTTTTTGATCAGTATTTTTGTGGGGGCAATTAAAACTGTCGCGCGACTCGCCGCAGCGGACGCACTTGAGGGTGATTGCACAATACTTGGCCACATGAAAAAATCCGCTGAAGCGGAAGCACTGCAGAGCTTTTTTCGGGGCGCTTTCAAAAAATTTTAACACAAAATGGGTGAGTTATGAGCTTCCAAAATCCCCCACCCCATACATTGAAATATTTTTTCAAACTTCAATTCATATTTCATATAATATTGATAGTAGGAAGCTGATTTTTATTCGCACTATTAGAACAAAACGACCCAAACATAATTTAATGTTATTATGATTTTTAATAAAATATTATGAATTATGAATCATTAAATTATTATTCAAAAAAATTCTGAATAGCGACATAGCCAAATTTCGATGGAAATAGATGCAGAAAGCAATATTACATGGCTGTGCAAAATTTCAAACTTTTACGTTCAGTAGTTTAATTTATATGAAATAAAATATATTATTTTCATGAGTTAAGGGACCATATATAAATTTATAAAGTGACTTTTTTTGTAAATTCCTTAAAATAAACGTAAATTAGATTTATTTTGTGCAAAAACACAGTAAAAGATAGCGTAATCAAATTTTGAAAGCATCAACTTTTGAAGCAAATAAATTAGAGGCTTTTACAATTTGATGGTGATTCTATAAAGCGTCTGTTGTTGCGTCCATTACCATATTCCCCCAAATATAGTATTTTCCGGATATAGAATTAGATGGGGTAGATGTATGTCTCCAAATACAAAGTCCTATTTCTGAAAAACTAACATCCTCAACATTCCAGGCATGAATTTGACATTTTTTAATTTTGGAAACATTAGGTCTTTGGACTTCCCAATACTATATCAAACAGTAAAAAAAAACATTCAGAATCACGTTTTTCTGTCTAAATTTTCATCTGACTATAAATTAAAATACCGTCAAAAGTCTTATAAGAATATTGTACAATGCAGACGATAACATTAAATGAAGAAAGTGAAATAACAAACACAATGATAATATTGGGTCGGCAAAAAAGTAATTGCGTTTTTTACATGAAATTCAAACAAATAAATTTTTAATCATGAAACCATTTTTCATGTTCGACCGTAGCTGAGTAACATTCATGCTTATAGTGGAAAGAGCAGAGAGCACAGCCTCTGACTCCTGCCAACATTTCACCTGTCTAAGAGAACCATCAAGGGAAATATTCAATAACAATTTCAAAATTAGAAAGATTTTCAAACTCGTGAGCAGTCGTTTTGCATTTTTCCTTTAAATCATGTGTACGAACCAAGGAAATTATAAACTCACGGGTCAATTGGACCACAGACTAAATATTCTAATTTCCACCCTTGATATTCTCAGTACAAAAAACTTTAAGAGACATGGAAACAATATTTTCCTTGAAAATAACATTTATTTCTTTTAACTCTCGCGAGCGAAATTAATGAAAGGTGAAAAGTTCGGAACCTGCAAATACAGTTTTTCAATTTACAGACAGTCCCTTAAAAAAGCGCAAAAATTAATTCGCAGTATCTCCGGAAATTATCGTAGAAAAGTGGTGAAAATTTATATTTAGGGTAATTTGAAGGTTTTCTTATAAGAAGGAAGGCAAGTCCCTCGTTTAATAAAGTCAAAATACAGTGTTGCCATTGAGAAAAACGAAGTTGATGCAGAATTAAATATGAAGACGGCCCCTTATGCAAATTGAATTAAGAGTAAATTAAAGTATGTGTCATTTGCAAACGAATGGTATATATAACTTTGCTGTACGACAAACGACCGCGAAATAAAGAGCAAGTGAACCTTTTTTTCTGCAGCTGCACATATAATTCTGAAATTCTTCTTTGATGTATACAGAGAATCACTTGATACAGTTAAATGTAAGACTTTTCTAAAGGTTGAGTAATCGCTATTTAAAACTGAAGCAGAGTTTTAAAATTCGTAGCCAAATGAATAACGCAGAAAGAAAAGCGATAGTAAACACCAATGAGAGTTCATGCTGCAGACCGATTTTTATAAGTATGACTTAAAAACATCTTTGCGATAATTTATCCTCCCACTGATGATGGTAAGTCATATTTACCGAAACCAGTTGGCGGCATTGAATCTCATTATTGTTTGCTAACCTTGTTTTTTTCTGAATTAGACAGAGTTACTTTCTTTATCAAAGATTTTGGGAGGCACAAATATTTTATTTTTCCGTGGAATTTGTACGCTAAAAATTTGTAACGTACATCCTCCAACCTGGGCCCCCCTAAGGTCCTGGCACCGAAACAATTCTCTTCCTGTCCCCCCCCCTCCCGGCGGGCCTGCTCAAGTCAATAATTTAAAGGATAAACCTCTTATGAAATAGCTTGTAACAGAAGAGATTTTGTTGCATTATTTTGTCATTTGACCGGATGAAAAACTTTACATTTTTTTTCGTAGTCGAAGCAATTTTTTTTCACCTTATCAGTGTCAGCTTTCCTAGAAAATCGCTAGCCTCCAAAGCAAATAAGCAAGGATTGAAAACAGCTATCTGAATTATTCAACTGCCAGTGAATGAAATCGCCCAATTCTCCAGAATCAAATCGCTTCACTAGAGACGAAAATTGAATGAAATCTTTTTTCGAGGACTTCAGCGTTTTACAGTAGTCGTTTAATCTTCCCACTTCAGGGTTTTTCGAATTCTCTGATACTTCATTTCATAGAGAAAGGCTATTTTTAGCGAATTTTAGATTCTGATCTTATGGAAATTATTACTTTTTTTCCCCTCTGTATTTCTTTAAAAAGGATAATTCATGAAATAGATAAAATTATTGTTACTTGAACGAGATTTTATTTCTTTTATCTAGATGGGGATAAAATCGAACTTGAAGGATGCTTTGAAACTTTAAATAACGGGAAGTTGAATTTTGTCATGTGATGGAGGGAGAATTTTTTCAGCATACACTCAATTAGCCAGTTTGATAAATACTATTGTGTTGTGAAATGCATATCGAAACTAATCAAATAGTTATTTGTTTATATATTTAACAAAATATGTGTAAAATATAAAAAGTACATACTTCAAATACACTTGAGTTGTGAACTAAAACAGTAAAATCATAGAGATTTTATCTCATAGTCTGACACCTGCTTCTACGTTTATTTTCGTCTTAAAAAAAGCAGATGTAGTTTAAATAGCCATTTTATTATGATGGAAAATTTAAACAGACGCTTTTTATCTGAAAACAATTTTAATATCCAACAATGTCATATTTGTTAGGAAAAAACGCTATGTCTTTACTTACCTTTTATTTCCATGACATTTTATCTCTAAATTTGCTAAAGTGAAGTATAAAATTTTTGTAAACTTCTTTAAAAGTTTTATAAGTGAAAACGTAAGTTCACTAGCATTTGAAAATGGCGGTGTAAACATCGTCATATCTTTAACGCCGTAATAAAATGTTTACATTTCTCACCAATAGATGGCGCTGTTTCTAATTTGCATAAAATAAGAACTCTTTTTTTTTTCCTATGCAAATATCCATCGTAGTCTCGCACTAACTGGCAGATATAAAAACATCTGCCAAAAAAAGACATCACAAAGTCACTTTTCAGTCTCGGTCTGTCTCTCCGAAAGCTACTACTACTGTGATGTGTGCCATGAACCGTATGGTTCGACTGATGTGATTCGATAGAACCGGATCCGGGGAATCCGTGCGAACCGTGCTGATGTATTCAGTGTGATGTGTTTTGAATCTGAAAAGATCGCCGCTGGCGACTTGTCTTCTAAAAAGCTTATTTTTTGTGCTACTAAGTGAATGCTGTTTATTGTGTTGTGTCTTCATCTCATGTGCCTTGTGTAAGTCTATCACGTCATCTCTGTTTCAATAAACTACAGAAAAGGTACCTACTTTGTCTTTCCTGTCTAAACACATATTCAAAGCAAAGACTTCTACTGTGCATTTAAATGAAATGAACTTAAACTCTGCTTAAAAATTTATTCTACAGACAAAATCAAGTAACTATTCAATTTCAGTCAATGACTTTCAATTTGTAATTTAACTTGTTTGTTGAATAGTTTAATATAATATTTTTCACGGTTATGGGCCTTCTTGCCCAAGTTTAAATGTGTTTTGAATATGTTGAGTGTATTTATAATGTGTTTTGTTTTTTAAGTGTTTTTAGCATATACAAACATATTTTAAGTGCCTTAAAGTGATAAGAGGGCGGGCCCGTAGTGTTTTTAATCTTTCCTTGTAAATTGTGTTGTATGCCAACTTCTCAAAATGGAAGCATCAAATTTAGTTACCCAAATAGAAAAGTTATCTTCCGATAATTATGAGTCTTGGCAGGAAGACGTAAGGGTATTGTTGATGGATAGGAATTGTTGGGAAATAGTCAGTGGAATAGAAAAAAGGCCCCCTGACACTGACGCTAAGGAATTGAGGGATTACAAGATTAGATACGGGCGTGCTTATAGCACGATATTTTTGAATATTTCTAATGAATACAAGCCTCTTATTTCTGGCACTTATGACCCCAACGAAGTTTGGGAAAAATTAAATAAACACTTTAAACCTGAGTTCAGAGCTCGTGCTATGAGACTCACAGATGACTTTTTTTCATGTAGATTAAATGAAGGGGAGGAAATAGGCTTATTTGCAGCCAGGTTAAGGATGATAGTTAAGCAATTAAAAGACGCTAAAGCGCCCCCAGCTGACTGGTATCAGTCATTTCAATTGCTAAGGTACTTACCCTCGGAGTATCAGGGAATTGTTCAAATAATTTACCGCTGGCCTGATGAAGCATTTAAGTTCGATTTAGTTTTAGCCGAACTTTTAGCTGAGGAGGCCAGACTAAAGCAAAGTGTAGGGGATCAAGCTACCGTCTCAATGTCTAGTCAAGTACAAGTGAAACGTGTCCCACCTAAAAATACTGTGGAGAAAGACACTAGAAAGTGCTATAGGTGTGGTAGAATCGGACATTTAGTTGCTAGTTGTAGGATCCCTCCCCCCAGTAATCGTAAAAGTAACAAACGACAACCGAAGAATCATATGATAGAAGCCCACACAAGCGAGGTTTTAAATGATTCTTCATGGATCTTTGATACAGGGGCTAGTGCTCATTTTTGTAGGGATAAAAGAGTTTTTTAAAACTTTGAACCAATTAAAGGTCGGTCGATGTCAGTCGCCATAAACGGCATTGGTTGTTCCATTGAGGGAAGGGGAACAGTCGAGTTAAAATTTCAAGGTGGTAAAATTGTTAAAACATTAAAAAACGTCCTCTATTCCTCTAAGTTAAGGAGAAACCTCCTGTCAGGTCCTGCATTGGACACTGAGTGCATTACATTTAGAGGGGGAAATAACAAAGTAGAGGTATTTTCACGTAGCCGACAAAAACTATTTACAGCACACAAAAAACGTGGTCTGTACCATGTTTACCCCACAATAATGACTAATAAAAGGAAAGCAGAAGTTAATTTTTCTTCAAAAAATGACAATCAAAACTTAGAGCTTTGGCACAGCCGTTTTTGTCATATTAATTGTAACGCTATAATTGAAACCAGTAAGGGAAAGGTATTTGGCCTACCCGTTTTTAAATCTAATTCATATAAACCCTGTCATGCTTGTAAAGTAGCAAAAACTAGAAGAAAGAGATTTAAAAAGTATTCCCAAGATTCGATCGAACAAACCCCTCCAACTTCTGCACATGGATGTTTGTGGACCTTTACCTAACCCATCAATATCGGGAAATAAATTCTTCTTAACGATAACAAATGACTATTCAAGAAAAGTCACTGTTTATCCTATGAAGCAGAAATCTGAAGTCTTCGAAAATTTTAAGAGGTACCAAAAATGTGCAGAACGGTTTCTGAATAGAAAAATTATTAATGTCAGAACTGATAATGGCATGGAGTTCTGCCATAATGAATTTAAGAAGTTTTTGGAGGAGGAGGGCATTAAAGCTGAAAGAACCAACGAATATACGCCGGAACAGAACGGTGTAAGTGAGAGATTTAATTACACGGCCTTGGACGCTGTAAAAGCTATGTTACACTCCAGTAAACGGGGAAATGGTTTTTGGTCGGAAGCAGTGTTATGTTTCACATACACCTGGAACAGGTTATGCCACGCAAACCACTCTAAAACAGCATTTGAGCTACTTTGTGGTCGCAAACCTTCGGTAAAGCATATTCGAACTTTTGGATCAAAAGCGTTCGTACGTGTACCACGTCAATTACGAAGTAAGCTCGAAATGAGGGCAAAACAAGGCATACTAGTTCGGTACACTATGTTTACCCGTGGCTATAGAGTATGGCTACCGAGTGACAGGAAAGTTGTTGAAACAAGTAACGTAACGTTTGATGAAAATTTACCCACTCGTGAGAGCAGTGGAGTCGTGCTGGAACCCATTACAGCAGAAGAAAGTTCCGATGAGGAAAGGGAACCAGAAATAGAAGATTACGAGAAACCTAGCACATGGAAGAAAAATATGAAATAAGTAGTGGTGAATCCGATGAGGAGGAGGGAGAAGTAACAATTCGTTTTTCTAAGTCTAAAGACCGAGTAGCACCACCTAAAGATGTAGTTTGGATGAGAAAAGCCGTACCTAGATCAGACGGGTCCAGAAATGATATATACTACGGTATATCAGGGAGCAATATAAGATTACGATCCTGTAAAGAGGTTGAGGCATATTGCAAGAAACATGGACTTAAGTATGACCCAGAAAAATTTAGTTTCAAAGGTAAAGATACCTACACCGGCATTGTGAAAGACGAAACTAATTTAACCAGTTCCTGACTAGAGGATGTAGTAATTCCAAACTCATATTTTCAAGCAATAGATTCTCAAAATTCAGATGAATGGAAGAAAGCTATGATTGCAGAAATGAATGTTATGTACGAAAGGGAAGTGTGGAAACTTGTACCCGTACCTCAAAATACAAAAATAATAGGCAACAGATGGGTATTCACAGTAAAACACAACTCGGAAGGTAAAATAGTACGATATAAAGCTAGACTGGTCACTCAAGGATCCGGTCAAAGAAAAGGTGAAAACTACGACCACGTTTTTAGTCCAGTGGTCAATTTCTCCATAATACGATTATTTTTCTCTCTATTAGTTGGACATTTTCATTGGTTTCATATGCAAGTAGACATAAATTCTGCGTATCTTTACGCCCCAGTAAAAGAAGATATTTATATGAAGCAGCGCAAAGGATTTGAAGAGGAAGGTAAAGAAAACTACGTCTGCAAGCTCAACAGAGCTATTTACGGCTTAAAGCAGAGTGGACGTGAATGGTTCAATGAAATACATGGAATTTTAAGTGAGTTAAATTTTAATAAGCTAGAGTGGGCTAATTGTGTCTACATTTATGAAAATAGTTTAGTTTTACTACTGTATGTTATCACATGTTACTACTGTATGTTGATCACATGGTGTTTATATCTAAAACTAAAGAAAAAATAGAGAATGTAATTAAACTTTTAGAAGATAAATTAGATCTAAAGAAATTGGGTAGAACGAAGAAACTACTCGGGGTGCAATTTGTTGAGAATAGGGAAGGACTATTCGTTCACCAAGAAGATTACATCAATAAAATTTATGAGCGGTTTAAGAAGTATCAGATACCCTTAGTATCATTGCCAATCGCACCTGGAATTGTAATGTAAAGACGCAAAGTCCTAGTAACGATGCAGAAACTAAGGAAATGGAAAAACTGCCCTACCGCAATATTTTGGGATATTTATCGTTCTTGGCTAGTAGAACCAGACCTGATATATCTTACGCTGTAAATATCCTTTCTCAATTTCAATCTAACCCCGGCCAACATCATTGGAACCAATTAGTAAAACTACTGGGATATGTAATATCAACATCGAAGTTAAAGCTAAAACTTTCAAACATTAGTGAAATTTCAATAAACTGTTATTCTGATGCCGATTTCGCCTCAAATAGAGATGATCGTGTGTCAATGGGAAGTCACATCTTAATGTTAGACAAAATCCCAATCTCGTGGCGAATCTTTAAGCAGAAATGTGTAGCCTTTTCATCTATGGAGTCTGAGTTCATTGCCCTGACAGAGGCATCAGAAGAACTGTTATGGATGTATAGAATCCTAGATGAACTAAAAGGTTTAGACATTCTTCCAGAAAATTTAAAAGTTACCTTATTTTGTGACAATCGTGCAGCTATAGACTTTTCAAATTCTCCTATAGAGAATAATCGCACTAAACATATACATGTAAAATACCATTTCTTAAGAAGCCTAGTTTTAGAAAAATTATTTAAATTAGAATATATTAACACTAAACAAAATCCTGCAGACATTTTCACGAAACCCTTACCCAAAATCAGCCTTTCCACTTTCAATGAGAAATTTTCAGTTAAGTGTGAAAGACCTACTCCCGTTTGTGGGAACCTAGGTAATTCTTTTGTCTCTTACAAGCCCTTCGGCTTGAGACTTTTTTTGAGGGGAAAGGGGGGAAATTTTTTAAAATTTTTGATGTGAGAAAAAAAACCCAAAGAAAAATGAACTTTATGTAAATGTGTTTGTCGAATTATGTCTGTCTGACATCTTTACAGTCGAGGGAGTAAAGTTCCCCGCGGAGTGCGATATTCTTAATTCTGGTCTTTTTCTGAAGTTTTTTAGCAGCCTCAAAAGCGTCTCGTGACGTGAAACTGTAATTTGCCAGAGAATTCTGAGGTGATTGGTTAGTTCTAAGAGTAGAGTATTTTCGTCCCAATCACAGGAGATTTTAAAGTTTTATTTCAGTAAGTCCCATTTTTGCTAGTGGAAGCTCCTATATGTCCACCCTAGTCTGTAAGGTGTTGTCTCAGGCATATAACGTGTTATAGGTTAACACAAACTTATTTTACAAAAAATTTTCGGGATGCATCCCAGCTCTATTTCAGCTCGATCCCAGCTAGATTTCGATTCGAGTCTTTTTCAAATTTAATTCGTATCTTTCATTGCAATGTACTGTATTATATTAAATGAACTTTGCAAAATGTGAGTATTTTCTAAAGTGCACTGAACGTATATGATGAGTATTTTTGAAGTATGAATATTTTTATGATTAGAAATGTGTTTATTAATGTTCTAGCATAAGTGTTTATATTTGAATGCATCTGTGACAAAGTTCACATATTTTTCGCGTCTTAAAATAATGTTCCTATGTTTCGTCTTTCTAAATCAAAATTACGTATTCCGTATTAATTTCTCTCCACTTTGTTTTTTCGGCTCGATAAAATATTCTTTCCTTTTGCGCGACGCTATGTCTGGGATTTTTCGGGGTTTCTCTTCTAAATTAATTTCGCTTTAGCATATGCTGTGTTAGTTCTTAGCGCCTCCCGGTCTTCCGTCGGTGTTTTCGCACGGGGTTGTAGCCTTACGTATTGGCATCCGCCAAATTCTGGCACTTCTGTCTTGGCATAAATCATTTAATCCGTTTGTTTCAAATTTTTGTATTGTTTACGCCTACCGGACGGTGGTTGTCACGTGGGGCAGTGGCTTATGAGTGCTCATATTTTACTCGCCAACCTGTAGAGAGCTGGCAGTTTTGTAGGAAGATTTAAAAAGACTTCTCGATTGCTCTCCGTCAGAGGAGGTTGTGTTCATTTTTTTTATGGAACTCCGGCATGCCGTGTGGCCGGAACAATTAGATATGTTCCTGGTGTTATTTTTATGAAGGAATGTACGGTGCGTAATTGAACTTGTTTCTTTAATAACTGTTTTGTGAAGATACCTACAATAAAGTGCAGCTTTTTGTGTATTCCAATTGTCCGTCAGTTTTTCTCAAATACCTTTAGTACACTATACGTCATGTAAGCGGCCGAGGGAACGTTTCTCTTAATCGACCTCCGACAACTCCCTCATATAAACTTGGTGCGTCATGACCAGCTCGTTTTCACGAGTAACTGTTCCCGGCACATCACCGGCTGTCGGAGTTTCCTTTTGCAAAATAAGAATGTGCAAAAAAAAAGGAACTGTTCCTACTTAAGCAAAACAAATTTTCTGCGGACTCTCCCGTCTCCATGTCATCGGAATCCCTGCGGTGATTCAGTAACTGCTCCTTGTGCTGTGAACTTTCTCGGATTTTTCTGAGGGATGAGAGGATTTTTGATTACCCAGCGTTGTGCGACCGAAAAGAATTTGCTGATCCCTGTGCCTTCTAGCCAGCGGTGTGTATGACGCTCCGCAAATCGAAAGTCATAGACTTGTATGGTTCTTCGTATCTACATTTTACGTAGTGACCGTTCCGGTGTTACGATGCTCTTCTGGTTTCGCCGCCCTGTGTTTTTCAGCTACCAGTGTTTGTTGTTCCTATGTTTCCTGTATTTCGCCGATACTTCTGAGTCAACTCTAGCGGAAACCGAAAGACGAGTGTGGTGTTCAGAATTATGTGTGTTTTTATAATGGATTCGGAACTTTTATGTGTGTCACAAGGATAAATGTTTTGATTTTCATTCATAAGAGGATAATTTTTGCGTTTTGTGTGTTTTATGTCATTTTTGTAGGTAAGTCATTTATTTTTATTATTGTAGAATGTCTAAAATTTCTGATTTTTCTGTTAATATTCCATCATTTGATGGTAATGCTGTAGAATTAAAACATTTCTTTGGTATATTGGAAGACATAGCATCTTTAAACAAATGGTCAGAAGAAAAAACTATTTTGTATTTCAAGACTAAACTAATTGGTCCAGCATTACAGTTTTTTATTGAAAATGAGGTTGTAAATAAAGCGAGAGATTTTGATGTAATTAAATTAGAATTTGAAAAATATTTTTGTAATAATGAAATTCTAGCTCCAGTAACCGAGCTTAATAATTTGAAATTTGAAGATTTTAACTCTGTAACTGCTTTTGTTCATCGATTAAATGTTTTGGTTTCTAAGGTATATAAAATTAAAGATTCTCAAGCTCTTGATGATATTAAATATGTTAAATTGATGTCGGCTTTGCCATCTAACATTAGAGTTAAAATTTTGGAGGATAACATAACTGACTATTCTAAAGCTGTTGTGCGTGCCCAGCAATTACAAAATATTACACAATCCTGAATCACTTGTTTTGGCTAATCAACAAAAAGCCCCAGTGTTTGCTATTTCTGAAAAAATTGAGGAATTAGCTTCAAAAATTAGTGATTTGACTTTTAAAAATTCTACTTCTGGTTCTGCTGACACCAATCGTAATGCTTCTGCTTCTGCTTCTGAGCAACGGAATTTTTTCAGACAACGTAGACCTCATAATACACAGTTTAAAAACAGAAATACAGTTTTTCAAAATTATGACAGAAATAGAGGTCAAAGTAGTATTATCTGCCAATTGTGCTCCGGCAGACATCATTGTGCACGCCAGTGTAGAAAATTTAAAGTTTTGCACAATACTCCACAAAATAATAATTTTGGTCGTCGACCCAACTTCCGAAATTCAGGAAGAAATTTTTCTAATGACTGTAATTTAAACTAATTTCGAGGTGTGATTTGACTGGTGGGAACACATCTCGTTCTTTCATACATACACCAGACAATTTCCCAATTTTGTCTAAAAATTTACCAAAAGTGTCTAATGAGCGTAGAATTCGTTCTTGTTCGACTCAGACTATTGTACCTGTTACCATTGCTGAATCTAAATATGTACAGACTGATAATTTTTTTGAAGATGAAAAACGAAATGATTATTTTATTGCAAATGTGAACAATGATTGTAATTTATTACCAATAATTGAAGTGATGGTGAATAACAAAAACTTAAATTCTTGATTGACACTGGTAGTTCTATTTCTTTGCTTACAAGGGATGTTTTTAATGAAATTAAATCTAAAATCAATTACAAACACCTGGCTTCTTCAGTCACTATATCTACAATCAATTCAAAAATAAAATTCTCTGCTTGTATTAAATTAACCTTTAAAATTAAATCAATGTTTTTTCACCACTGCTTCTATATTGTTGACATTCCAGTTAATGAACATTTTGATGGTATTTTGGGTTTTCCTTTTTTAAGAGAAAACAATATTTCAATTGATATGAAAAATTCTTGTCTTATGGTTAACAATTTAAACGTATATTTTCTAATTAATAAAGACTCTAGCAATATGCATGTGTGTGCAACTGATAATAATGAAAAAGGTCCTAATTCAATTAAAGTAGATGACAATTCTGTTTATCTATGTCAAAAGGTCATTTTAGAATCGGATGAGCATATTTATGCTCAGGTTTGTTGTGATAATAAGTCTAGCACTGAATATTTTCTTTTTTCACCAAATGATGCTGAAAATTACATTTCTTATGAGGCTTGTTATTTAAATGAACACTTTAATCAAAACAAAAATGGTAACAAGTGCTCTAAAAAATTTTCTATATTTATTCATAATGTATCTGAACAGAAAATTCATTTAAATAAGAATACCAAGATTGGTAATATTTATGATATTGATGAAGTTAAAGAAAGAGACCTAACCGATGATTCTGAGAATTTTCAAATGTGTAATTTAATACAGCCTTCATCAGAAGTGCCTAATAAAAGAAAACAGCAATTAACTTCATCTGATTTTGACTTAGCACATTTGGAATGTAATGAACAAAGTGAATTAAGTAGTTTATTACTAAGCAATTTTGCTGCTTTTTCAAAAGATATGTCTACTTTAGGACACACTGACAGAGTTATTCCTGTGTTGAACTTTACTAATGATTTTCCAATAAAAACATTGCCATTTCCAATTCCTCAGGCACTTCAAAGTGAAGCTAAAGAGCAAATATACCAATTACTGAATGCAGGTATAATTGAACGTAACTGTTCTGAATGGGCATGTCCTGTAATTTTAGTAAAGAAAAAGCCTAACTCTTCTGGCAAACAGAAGTATAGGTTAGCCCTTGATTTGCGTATGTTAAATTCTGTCATACAAGGTTCATCATATCCTTTACCTAAAATTCAGACAATTATTGCTAATCTATCAACATATAAATTTTTCACCAGTTTAGATTTACAACAGGCTTATCATCAAATAGATTTACCAAACGATTTACAAGATAAATTAACTTTCACTTCTCAGTTTGGCTCATTTAAATATAAAAGAATGGTTTTCGGTTTGAAATCCGCTGCCTCAACTTTTCAGGCTCTTATGGATCTTTTACTAGACGAGGTTAACTCAGATGGAATTTTCGCATATCAGGATGATCTTATTATAGGATCACATTCTTTTGAAGACACTGTACATAAACTTGAAAAAGTTTTAAAAGTTTTATGTAAATATAATTTGACACTTGCTCCTACTAAATGTTCTTTTCATAAAACATCAACAAACTATTTGGGTTTTCATATTGAAAATCATTTTATCAAGCCTATTCAATGTAACATTGAAAAAGTTGTTTCTTTTCCAACTCCTACAACAAAAAAACAATTAAAACGCTTTATTGGTTTGGCAACCTTTTACAAACACTTAATTCCTGCATTTTCTGAGTTATCTCAACCTTTGATTCAATTAACTACTCCTAAAGCTAAATTTGTTTGGACTTCTACACATGAACAAAATTTTCAAAAGATGCAACAAATATTTTTCTCTGAACCTATGGTAAGACTTCCTGACTGGAATAAGACTTTTTATTTAAATACTGATGCTTCCAACATTTCTATAAGTGCTTGTCTTTTACAAATGTATGGTAATAAACTACTTCCAGTTGCTTATTTTTCCAAATCGTTAAATAAAGCTGAGCAAAAGTATCCTGCTCTTAAGTTGGAACTAATGGCTATATATAAATCTGTTAATGCCTTTAAATATTATTTGTATAATAGACATTTTATAATTCTTTCTGATAGTGCTCCTTTGAAAAAATATAAAAAGACTACCAACCCAGCTGACATAATCACAAGGTGGTTACTTGAGTTGTCAGAATATTCATTTAGTTTTCAGCACATTGCTGGATCTAAGAATGTACTTGCTGACTATTTATCTAGGGACAACTTTGAAAATAATACTGAAACTCTTGACAGTAATCCTCAGTTAATTTATGATAAAGGTGTTATACCAATTGTTGATAATGTTCCTAAAAATAATGAATATGTGAACTTTTTAGTTACAAAAAATTCAAATAGTACTGATCCACTGTTGGAAATTTCAAATGAAACTTTTTTCAGAGAGCAAAATGCTGATCCTGAGTTGTCTGTCATTTATAATGAAATTTTAAGTAAGGGTTCCTCTGCAACTCATCCTGCCTTTTTTATTCATCCAGAAACTATGTTATTGATGTGTGAAAAGTATAATGTTCATAATCAAACTTATCATCATGTAATTGTTGTTCCACATTCGTTAAAAGCAAAAGCTTTAACAATTTCTCATCTGTCACATTATGGTTTAAAAAAGACTTACGAATTTCTAACAAGGAAGTATTTTTGGAAAGGTATTTATACTGATACTGTCAATTTTGTTGCCTCTTGTACTGTATGTTTACAGGTGAAACATCATCCTACTCGACCTGCTCCTTTACAACAAACATACACACCAACTTATCCAGGACATACTATTGCTATTGACCTTGTTGGTCCCTTCAGTAATGGTCGTACTGTTCTAACAATCACTGATCATTTCTCTCGCCATATGGAGCTTGTGCCTCTTACTTCTACGTCTGCTAATGTAATAGTCGAGGCTCTTTTTAAATATTTTACAACTTTTGGCCGTCCTGCAATGATTTTGTCAGATTTAGGGCCACAGTTTGTTGCCTCAATTTATAATCATTTTCATGACAAACTTGGTATAAAAATTAATCATCTGGTCATCCACAATGTAATTCGATTGCTGAACGCATAAATACTTCCATTAAATACTCTGTAAATTCTTTATTACTTGATGGCCACAACTTCGAACATGCAATTTTAATTCACAAATCTTTGTATAATGGTTCAACACATTCAACTACTGGTTTTACACCCAATTTATTACATTTTAGCAGAGAATTATCACTTATTTTTGACACATTTAACTTTGAGACAACTCCGCCAAATCTTAACGATATACACACTTATAAATTAATGCAAGAATTAGACTCTATTTATAAGAAAGCTTATCAAAACATTATTTCTTCACAAACGATTCGCTTTCAGAGACACTCACAACATGCTAGGCTCAGAGATTTAAATGTAAATGACATTGTTTATAAAAAGTCTTTGGATAAATTTAAACCTAAATTCACAGGTCCTTATGTGATCACTGAAAAACACTCACCTGTTTCTTTCACTATTAGACGTTTGCAAGCTCCCCATCTCGAACCTCAGAGAGTACATATTGATAGATTAATTTTAGCTCCTCCACGTTCTGAATATCTTTCTTTACATAGTAATAATCACTACCATAATGGTGTTACAGATAATTTTAATCTACCTACAACTTCACATAATCAGTATAATTTAAGACCTAGAAAGTAGATGCATATTTTCGTTTTAGTAATGGCGTGTTTGTGAAGGTGCCCACAGACACTTCCTTGCTTTGTACACTGTTGTATAATATCTTGTTTGTATCTGGCTGGTCCAGTATTTTTAAAGATGTACACTTCAGTATACTGTATGATATGTATCTCTTTTTCATGAAACTTAGTTAATCAAGTTGTTGTTAATATTAAAAAAAAAAAAAGAGGAACAATAGTTTTCTGTAGGTGAGCTAATGGTTGTTGGGAATCATTTCTGTTGTTGGTGTCATGCTTTGTTTTTTTCTTATTGGCGGTCCCTTTTTGTAATTTTCCCTGAAGCTAAGTCGTTCCAAATTTACAAGTCCCATGCGCCCCGTTGTTGAGAAGAGATTTAGCTTCTGTTCACATGTGCTTTTTGCACTTTTGTAAGTTTTAACTTACACTTTCTCACACTGTCACTTTTGTCTCCATGTTTTGCCACACATTTAGGTGCGACTTGACATTCTTTTTCCCCCCTGTCGGAACTTGAATGCCTTGTGCATGCCTCGCCCGTGTCCCCATAGGATACTTGTTACGCTCGCGTTTTTTTTTTTTTGGTAACAAGATTAACTTTTGATGCATTGTCAACCTTGTCATGCATCCGTCTTTTGTCGCTGTGTCAGCACAATTGACTTTTCTTTTTCTTTTCTACACAATTTAATGGGTTTTTCTAACCTGCACCTTCTTTACACACACAAACATACATTTTTCTTTTGTGTTTACCATTTTTTTGCAAATATTGTTTATGTTCATGTTTCGTCTGTTTGAAAGTTTCCTGTTTTTGGTCACAAAAATCTTAATTTGTTTTGAAGCTCATGTTTAAAAAAAAAAAAAAAATATTTATATATGTTTTGATATTTTATTCATTGAAAGTTTTTATTATGTTTTTCACGAAGTAAATTGTGTTTGATATTAAAAAAAAATATATTAATAAATAAATAAACAAACTTTAAGAAAAAAGAGAGAGTTTGTTTTGAAAGTTGATAGCAATACCTGTACTGCAACTAAATTGCATTGGACACATTTCAGGTATTTGATTGCAATCATTTTGACTTGATTATTTAAATTATGTCATGACTTTTATTAGAATCTTCTTTGACATTCATTTAATTAGAAGCTTCATCTTTGAACTTTATTTTAAAATTTAAACCTGATTAAGTGCACTAAGTATATTTGAGATTTGTTAATAATATTGAGAAACTTTCATTTCTTATTTTGCATGGACGTTGATAATGCAAAGGACTTTGAAAGTAAATTTTTTGCACGTGCAATGTTATCTGCAATGCTATCTGCAATGTTATCTGCAAAGTTATCTGCAAAGTTATCTGCAATGTTTTCTGCAAAGTTGTTTTTATAAAGAGATCTCACATTTATGACGTCATATGTACATATATTATTTTGAATATTCAAGGTTATTTTTCTTTAGTTTCTGCACATGTGTAATTTTGATATGTAATGGATAATTGAATCGTTTTATATTGTTTTATTTGTAGCAGAATATTGTTGATATTTTTGCAAATGGTATTTTGTGATGTATTTTATAATTTGTTATGTTATTTGGTATTATATTTTTGTGATGAGCCCTCATAAGCGCTGCATGTTAGGCTTTCTGTTTAATTCAAGGGTTAAAGTTCTTTGTTTAAAAAAAAATTTCTGGCGTCAAAATTTTTTTGTTGGGCTGTGGAGAGATATATGTGACGAAGTTCACATATTTTTCGCGTCTTAAAATAATGTTCCTATGTTTCGTCTTTCTAAATCAAAATTACGTATTCCGTATTAATTTCTCTCCACTTTGTTTTTTCGGCTCGATAAAATATTCTTTCCTTTTGCGCGACGCTATGTCTGGGATTTTTCGGGGTTTTCCTTCTAAATTAATTTCGCTTTAGCATATGCTGTGTTAGTTCTTAGCGCCTCCCGGTCTTCCGTCGGTGTTTTCGCACGGGGTTGTAGCCTTACGTATTGGCATCCGCCAAATTCTGGCACTTCTGTCTTGGCATAAATCATTTAATCCGTTTGTTTCAAATTTTTATATTGTTTACGCCTACCGGACGGTGGTTGTCACGTGGAGCAGTGGCTTATGAGTGCTCATATTTTACTCGCCAACCTGTAGAGAGCTGGCAGTTTTGTAGGAAGATTTAAAAAGACTTCTCGATTGCTCTCCGTCAGAGGAGGTTGTGTTCATTTTTTTTATGGAACTCCGGCATGCCGTGTGGCCGGAACAATTAGATATGTTCCTGGTGTTATTTTTATGAAGGAATGTACGGTGCGTAATTGAACTTGTTTCTTTAATAACTGTTTTGTGAAGATACCTACAATAAAGTGCAGCTTTTTGTGTATTCCAATTGTCCGTCAGTTTTTCTCAAATACCTTTAGTACACTATACGTCATGTAAGCGGCCGAGGGAACGTTTCTCTTAATCGACCTCCGACAACTCCCTCATAGCATCTATATAGTATTTTCTAGTAAGTTGAAGTATTTTTTGAAATGAAGTAATTTTTGAAATGTGTACTAACCATGCTGGCCAGCAACAACTGTATATAGTGTTTCTACTAACCTTTAGTGAATTTTGAAGTATTTTTTCATGCATCATGTTTAACTTGCTTTTTCGTTAAGGAGGAAAGGTTACCTGTAATTTTCGTTTACTTTGAATCTGCCAGTTTCATAAATGTCATGGAAGGCGGGCCCTTGTTAGGAAAAAACGCTATTTCTTTACTTACCTTTTATTTCCATGACATTTTATCTCTAAAGTGAAGTATAAAATTTTTGTAAACTTCTTTAAAAGTTTTATAAGTGAAAACGTAAGTTCACTAGCATTTGAAAATGGCGGTGTAAACATCGTCATATCTTTAACGCCGTAATAAAAAGTTTACATTTCTCGCCGATAGATGGCGCTGTTTCTAATTTGCATAAAATAAGAACTCGTTTTTTTTTTCCTATGCAAATATCTATCGTAGTCTCGCACTAACTGGCAGATTTAAAAATGCATCACAAAGTTACTTTTCTGTCTCGGTCTGTCTCTCCGAAAGCTACTACTACTGTGATGTGTGTGTAAAGAGATTGAGCCATGAACCGTATGGTTCGACTGATGAGATTCGATAGAACCGGATCCGGGGATCCGTGCGAACCGTGCTGATGTATTCAGTGTGATGTGTTTTGAATCTGAAAAGATCGCCGCTGGCGACTTGTCTTCTAAAAAGCTTATTTTTTGTGCTACTAAGTGAATGCTGTTTATTGTGTTGTGTCTTCATCTCATGTGCCTTGTGTAAGTCTATCACCGTAATCTCTGTTTCAATAAACTACAGAAGAGGTACCTACTTTGTCTTTCCTGTCTAAACACATATTCAAAGCAAAGACTTCTACTGTGCATTTAAATGAAATGAACTTAAACTCTGCTTAAAAATTTATTCTACAGACAAAATCAAGTAACTATTCAATTTCAGTCAATGACTTTCAATTTGTAATTTAACTTGTTTGTTGAAAAGTTTAATATAATATTTTTCAATATTTATAGTGTATACTATTTATCATACATTCCTGTCTTAAATTTACTGTCAATATTACACTACTGGCCATTAAAATAAGTACACCAAGAAGGTGACATGTTACAGGCGTGAAATTTAAACGACAGGAAGAAGATGCTGTGATATGCAAATGATTAGCTTTTAAACTCATTCAGACAAAGCAGGCGGAGGCAGCGACACCTATAATGTGTTTAAATGAGGAAATTGTACAGCCTGTTTCTCATACACATATTGAATTTGAACGTTGTTGCCTGGTGAAAAGTTGTTGTCATTACTCATGTAAGAAGGAGAATGCTTACCAGCACGTTTCTGACGCTGATAAAGGTCGAATTGTAGACTACCGGATTGCGGTTTATCCTACCGCAGTATTGCTGCTCGCGTCGGCCGAGATACAATGACTGTTAGCAGAATATGGAATCGATGGGTTCAGGACTGTAATGCAGAACGCCTTGCTGGATCTTAACGGCCCACTATCTCTACCAGCCAAGAAGACAGGCATGCTACCAACATGGCCTTAATGGATAGTGCAGCCATGTCAAGAGCCCTGAATCAAGAATTGGCGTCATTTGCAAGACAACAAGTGTCTGCACGAACAGTTCGACGACGTTTGCAACAGCATGGACCCTCAGCTCGGAGACAATGGCTGCGGCTACCCTTGACGCTGCATAACTGACAGGAGCGCTTTCAATAATGTGATCAACGACGAACCTGGGCGCACGAATTGCGAGACGTCATTTTTTTCAGATGAATCCAGGTTCTGCGTACAGCATCATGTTGGTGTGTTACGACCCGTGGTCTACCATTTATTCAAGCCTCGCGAAACCCTACGTTTCAGCAAGATAATGCACGACCGCATGTTGCCAATATTGTACGGACCTTCTTTGATATGGAAAATGTTCGGCTACCGCCTTGGCTAGCTCGTTCTCCCGATCTCTCACCAATATAAAACGTTTAGTCAATGGCTGCCGAGCGACTTGCACGTCACCATACGCCAGTCACAACGGTTTATGAACTGTTGTGACTGATCGTGTTGTGAACTGATCGTGTTGAAGCTGCATGGGAATCTATACACCCTTCAATAAAAGTATTCGAGCAAGAGAGAAAATTCCTATTTTAGATTTACGAATAATAATTGAGTTTTTGAAAAACGCACAACCTGACAAAAATATGGAAATTCATACTCTCTCAATTACGTTGAGCGATTTAAGTGCTCCAAAAAAAAGAAAGAACAGAAGTTTGGACAATTTCTAGCATTTTTCACTGCAAAACGCTCCATATAGCACGATCTACTAAAAACCAGATTTCGATTTCTTCTTCAAAAGAAAATAAAAAGAGCAGTATCCAACTACCTTACAAATTTGAAAGGATTTCATCATTTCGGCGCGTTTTCGGTTTCTTCATTCACCAATCGAGAGATCGGTATTGGCTTCCCTGATTGGTCAGATGTTGGTGCGAGCCTGTCTCTCGCTTCCCGTCCGACCGGATGACGACAAACAAACAATAATTGCTGCCTCCATGACGCCCCGGATATTCTATAAATGCAAGTAAGGCTATATTTTAAATATTTTACAAATGCAATATACTTCTAATCTGTTAGTTTTAGATTTACTTATCCCGTTTATGTAAATATTTATTCATGTTAATTATGAATCTTTTCACAGAGCTGGCATTTGGCCTGAAGCCTAAATTCTTTGTTGTAGTATCTTCTAAGACGTCTCTGTAGTTTTAATATCGTGGCGCTTCTAAATAATGAATCCTCACGGGGAGTATTTGAGAGCCGTGCCCTACCACTCCCCCCTTCACGGAACATGTTTGCCTTCTGAAATTTGCAGAATAAATAGAATAGTGAATTGATAAAATAAGAATGTTAGTTTAAAATGTGCTTTAGCCCACTGCGTGGCGACATCGGCGGATCCAGAGAGGGAGGGGGAGGGCACAGGGGCACGCGCCCCCCCCCAGACGAACTAAGTTTACACTATAGGTGATTGACTGGTTACCGCTGGCCTTTTTCAAAATCCAAAAAAAACATCACTGGGTCCGACCATTGCTATAGGAACCCCCTCCCCCCTCAGAAATAATCAACCGCTGTCCTTTTGTTAGACCCAAAAAACATCACTGGATTGGAGCATCACTGTAAAGGGCCCCTCAAAAATATGCTGTCTCTGGCCGTTTTCGAGACCAATGAAAGCGTCACTAGGTGTGCCCATCCCGTAGGAAGCCCCTTTTTTAAATATGCTAACGCTGCCCCTTTGCGAGACTAAAAAAAAAAAAAAATACACCTGAGGATTCCGCCATCAATGTAGAGGAGAAGGTCTTGGAAATACGCTACTGCTGGAAGGTACGTTACCAGTTTGTTTACAAAATAACAAATAAGAACATTTTTTACTAGACATGGGAATTAACTAAGAGCAGTTGAAGCATAAAATTGCTTTCACTGACATCCAGTTTTCACTGCAACACCATTTTTTAAAAACTGAATTACACTCATGGTAAATTATGTTAAAGTTGTCTTAAAGTTTTGAAGAATAAATTTAATTGATTTTCACTTAAATATAGCTGATCACGCAAATGTCTGCTGGGAACCCAGGTTTTGAGATATGCAAGTGGCTTCAACGTAACATTTTGCTTATGACAAATAATATTTTCTTAAAAAGAAAAAGCCGCTCTCAAAAAATATTTTTCTGTATTAACCACTGAAAACGTTGGACCCCCATTCAATGCGCCTTTCACAAATAACCATCATATTTAGTGACACCTAAACGGCTTAATTTTAGAATGCTGTTATGTTACTGAGGGGGGGGGGGGGACTGAAAATTTTTTTCAGCCTTGCCTGAGACTTATGATAATGGAAATCCCTTATCCACATGGTTCTTAGAACTATCCCAGACAGCACATAAGCTTAAATCAAGCTTGACATTTCTTTTAATTTGACGCATTAATGCAAGCTTGACAGTTCAACTCATTCTAAGCTGGCAGCAAGCTTGCAGGAGTCAAGTTGAATTGTCAAGCTTAAATACAGCTTGATTTAAGCTTGGCAATTGCTACTCGCTTAATTTTTCCTTTTTAAAGGAGCGTTGATGGTGCCATCTGTGAAAGAGAATGGACATTAATTGTCTAGCGTCCTCAAATTTGCTGAAAGTTCGCAAAAGATGTGTTTATTTTATTACCAGTGCCATATTACCGGCAAGGCAAACGGGCAACTGCCCAGGGCCTACAGATTTTAGGGCCCAAAAAAATCTTACATCTTACACTTTTGTAGTTTTAAAATAAAATTACAAAGGATTAAAAAAATTCAGAAGTTAAATAATTTTTTTAATTATAAAGTATGAACAATGAAAATAATTCAAATTTACATTTGTATAAATTAATTTAAACTTATTTTTAATTCTTCGAAATGCTCTATATCGATATAGCATACCAATATGTAGGAAAATAACTTACCACATTTGTAAAAAGAATTTTTAGCCTTAAAAAATAGCAAAATTTTTCAATTATTTGTTATTATAAGAAATATTTACAAAAATGACTAAAGTGTTTGTATTCCATACATGTTATGTTAGCAACTGTGATATAGCATTTCGAAATAACGTTTAACTATCTGTTTCTTTGATTTCAGATTTCTTAACACAAAATTTGTGTTAAGTAAGTAAACCCATTCTATATTTCAAAATTTGGAAATTCTTCAAAATAAAATACAATTATACTACGAAATTGATTTCAAAATCAGTCGTTTGTCTCGATTTTGGCCAGCGGCAGTATTGCTCATGAGTGTTGCGAAAATTTTGAAACATGTGTTGCTCTTAAGTTTATAGTATGTTTATTTCCCTATTAGTAGAGTCTCTAAATCACACATAACATTATTTTAATTTTGATGCATCCCATGGAAAAATAAAAAAACAAATAACATATCGCCCACTTATCAATCTGGCCAGAAAACCGCTTAATAATTCACTTCAAACTTTAGTCATGGCTGCACAAGGCTCCGGTGGCTGCATGGATAACGCGCTCGGCTACGAACCGAAAGGTCCCGGGTTCTATTCTAGCCACGGACACTCGATTGAAACAGATTAAAATAACTTTAAATTATAGCATAAAGGGGGGGAAATGCGCGGAAAAATAAAGTATGTGGGGCGCGTTCGCCAGCGGGCGAACGCGCCCCACACACCCGTGTATTTAGAAATTTTTTTTTTGGAAAATTTTTAAGCTTGAAATTAAGCTTGAAATGTCAAGCTTAATGCAAGCTGGGCAAGTGTAAACTAGAACACTTGATTCAAGCTTGCATCAAGCTTACACGCCTGGAATTTTCAAGCTTAATTCAAGCTTATTGACTTGATAAATCAAGCTTGCTGCAAGTTTGATGCAAGTTTGCTGTGCTGTCTGGGATAGTCTAACACAGTTAAAAAAAAAATGTTTGCTCATGTTTTCTATAGAATCTTAATTTTTATAGTTTGGAACAAAAGGAATCCCAGCACAGCTGTTTCTCAGAACAGCAATGTCTGCTTTTGTGAAAATGAAGTCAGGATTTTATTTACAGGTAATATTTTCTCCAGTTTTTGTAATTTATTACTACGCATTAGGTATATTATTATAAATTTTAGAATATTTATTTTAAAGGTGAATTGTAGGGTAGGGTGGGTAAAAAAACCTTTTCAGGCTATCACATTAAAATAGTGCAGAAAAAAATGTGTAATGGATTGAAAGCAGTGGCGTAGCCAGAATTATCTTTCAGATACGTTATGTATGATATGTTAACATACATATCACTTTGAAAAATAGGGATCAGATCTCATTTTCCGTGCTTGTCTCTCTCACATTTTTTTGGGGGGGAGGGAGGTCTGACCCCCTAAATCCTGCTCCCTTGGTTACGCCACTGATTGAAGCTAATGTGCAATCCTGATAATTAATATCTTTTGCCTTCCGAAAGAGTTTAAGTCCGCTTAAAATCCGAAATCTGAAAATCCATCGGCAGCATCAGGGTGTCAATGATTTAAATCAATCATGATTTAAATCAATTGATTTTTTTTTAGATAATTGATTTAAATCAAGGGTGCACAGTCTGTGCCCTGTGGGCAATTATTAGCACCTGAAACCAGTTTCATTACCCACCAATCCCGTTGCACGTTGAAAAAATCGTATTGGAATCCGTAAATTCAATTTTTAAGAAAAGCAATTGTGAATATTTAATTATTTCTGATTTGTTTTCAATTGTCATGATCATTTTACCAGAAAGTGTTCAGTTATAATTTAATTGACTTTTATCAATATATGCATTCATATTTTCAAGAAATTGTTTTTGATAGTTATGTGATTCCTCAGTATTGTGAGTATGTATGTCATGTTTGCAATAAGTTCAATAGGTCAAAACTAGACAAAAAACTGAGTTATGTGAACCTTTTTTCCTTTTTTTTTTTTGTATACAATGCAACATTCTATTATTTACAAAAAAAGAAAAAGCATTCGTCTAACTGTGATGTAGGGGAAAGTATCACACCGCTGGTTCTTCACGAAACCAAAAAAAAACATCAATGGGTCTGGAAATGGCCGTAGGGGGTCCCCCTCGAAAATTTACTACTGCTGGACGTTTTCAAGACTCAAAAAACCTCAGTGGATCCCACATCCCACCATTAATATGAGTGTGTAAAGGGGGGCTTGGAAATATGCTACCGCTGGAAGGTACTTTACGAGTTTGTTTGCAAAATAACAAATATGGATTACAAGATATTGGAATTAACTGAATATTTGAGACATAAAATTCCTTTCTCTGACTTCCAGTTTTTACTGCAATGACATTTTTTAAAAACTGAATCACGCACATTGTAAATGATGTTAAAATTGTCATAAAGTTTTGAAGAGTAAATTTAATTGACTTTGTTAAATATAGCTCATTTTATTAAATTTTATAAGGGGGATACTTTGGTTAAAATGGGGAGAGGGGGCTCCCGCAAATGTCTACAAGGCACCCCAACTTTTGAGGTATGCAAGTGACTTTAGCGTAACATTTTGCTTATGTCGAATAAGCTTTTCTTAAAAATAAAAAGCCGCTCTCAAAAAGCATTTCTGTATTCGCCACTAGTAATTTTGGACACCCATTCGATTCATCTTTCACAAACAACTATCACATTTAGTGACCCCCTAAAAAGGTTTAATTTTCCAATGCTGTTATGTTATTGGGGGGGGGGGGGACTGAAAATTTTTGTCAGCTTTGCCTAAGACTCATGATCACACGATTTCCTAAGTAGAAATTCACATGGTTCTTAGAACTATAGTTTTATACAGTCAAAAAAAAAAATGCTCGTTAATGTTTTCTATAGAATCTTAAATTTTATAATTACAAACAAAAGGAATCACAGCACAACTGTTTCTCAGAACAACAAGGTCTGCTTTTGTGAAAATGAAGTCAAGATTTTATTTACAGGTAATATTTACTCCAGTTTTGTTATTTATTATTATGTATCAGGCACATTTTTATAAATTTTAAAATATCTGTTACAAAGGAAATCTTTTTTGGAGCAGGTAGTGCCCTTCACAATTTTGGTTATAAGGGTGTAGGGATGGACGCGAGACGCGAAAAATCTAGCATTGTCTCGCATTCTCGTCTCCATTGCAATACGAGACAAGCATTTTTTTGCGAGACGAGACAAAGGCTTGTCTGGCACAAGATTTCTTGTCTCGCATAAATTTACGATACGAATTACTTTGCAATCAGAATTGCAGTACTCTATTTAAGGAGAATACCTTCCTGAGAAGGGAGGGTACACTTTTCCTGAAGCCTCTATCGCTTAACTTGCGTCTCCTTTGTTATCGTTCCTGGTATACTATCAGCACTCTGCAATACACCCACGCACGAAACATTTAAAATTAGGACAGCACGAGGTATATACGAAACACTAAGGGCGAGATTCAAGTGAAACGCGCACGATCGTGTTCGAACAACGCCCCCTACGCAACGCTTTGCTTTACCTACTCGGTGTGACGTCACAAGTAAGCGCGGCGGCTTTCATCTCTAGGGGGCGTTGGTTCGAATCGAACGTTTTTCAGTCCCCAGTTCCCAGTTCAGTCCCCAGAATACTTCCAATGAAGAAACCTCTCGCGCTGTCACGTGATCAAAACACGATTGGTTTGTTGCAGTTAAATAAGAAATATTGATATATTTCGAAGTTTCCCCTGTTAGATGCTTGAATCTCGCCCTAAAAGGAGAGGGTAAAGGAAGAAACTGGAAAAAAGAAAGAAAACAGCGAAGAGCAGAAGACAGAAAAATAATAAATAAACAGAGGAAACGCAGTAAGGTAAGTCCAAAGCCTGACCATATTTATATGGGGTCCAGGGGCACTAACTTTATGGCCCCTTTTACTATCACAAGCATTTTAACCCATTTTTGACCGCTGTTGAGTTTCTCAATTCAAAGCTTTTTTAAAATTTCATAAATTGAATTTTAAAATTACTTACACATATTTGAGCAAGATACATTTAAAAATTATTTTTATTTTAATATTTGTAACCCATTTGTATCATTAGCTCATATGGACGCTAAGTGAGGGTTGGCTATTATGTGACACACGTGTCCAGGAATGGCTATTATATGACAATCCTGTTCGTACTTTTTAAATTTCATTTTAAGAAATAATAAAACTATAATATAATTCTTCAATAATCCTTTATAAAAGAAATATGTTTATATTTTATTGTCTGCTAAAGCGCTTCTATTTATAGCCGACGCAGAATGTACAAGAAGACTCCATAAAAGTCAATTTCACGAAGATTCCACAAAAGGCGGGAATTTTGATTATGTCACAGAAGAGAAATATTAGGTTATTATGCGTTTTTAATGCAGGAAAACCAACTTTCAGGCCCCATTGGGAAAATCGAGCCAAATGACCAAAATGTCAGCAAGCTTGGCGACTTTTGGCGGAATATCCCCAAATTTCGCGCCAAAAATACGTCACCAAAAGTGAAGTTATCGAAGGCCTAGGACAATATTTCCCGAGATTTCAAGAAACCCCATAGAAAAACAATGGGGAAATCAAAACCTCCATATCTCCGGTTCTAGTTGACCGATTTTGATGCAACAAAAACCAAATTTATCTAACTGAAGCGTAGAATACGAACTTGTAACTATTTTAAGCCCCAGAATAGCAGGATGCTCCGAAAATTCGTAACAATATATAAATAAAATTATAAATATTAGGGAAAAAAACAGGACATGGAATTTCTAACGCGCGATTTCTCATTTCTCTACATACAAATGCCAAATGAAGATTATTTTTTAACTGTCCACTGTTTATTTCTTATTTCTATAACATATTACCTTCAGTTTTTTTTTCATATATAAATGCATGCATATGTAAGTATATTGCAATTTTAAATACATTCAAATATATATTTAGGACAAATAATAAATAAATAAAATCATAAAATATTAGGAAAAAGAACAGAACATGGAATTTCTGCCAGCGTCTCGTGATGCTCACGCTGAGTGTCCAGGCCTCCACCTCCAGGCTATGCTAAATGCTAAATTACCCTCTTTCGCACATCGCCGGAATGGTCGGAAGGGGTGGTCTTCGGACGTGTTGATTCATTACCTCCGATGATTATTTTGAGCTGCCACTGTCGCGCTCCAAAATATTCGCCACCTGCGCGAGATTCTCGCACGCTGTTTGAAAGTTTAAAAACGCCAGTTTACAAATACAAAAATTTGTTTTTACTCTACTACTGTCGGATAAGGAGCCTGCCGCGGCCGCAATGAATCGTCCCCCCTCTCTTGAGTTTCTGTTCAGAGATAACACGGTTAAATCATCCGAATGCAGAGGGGGGAATATTAATTAATGCTATCGGCGCTGAGCTGACGTGTTGATTTTTCTCCTCCTGCTTGCCAGCTGTAAAATGTTTTGTTTTTGTATGTGTGTCCATCGTATATGAGTTTTGAAAGCATTTCATCTGTTTGTTTTTTTATATACCACCACGATTCGTGGAATTATTGATAACCTCTGGCAGTTTGAAATTTGGACCCCCCCCCCTTCCGTTCTAAGTTTAGTTGTCGTTCACAGTAAGAGTTAATCAATCTTTTAAGAAGACACCCCCCCCAAAAAAAAAGAAGCTGAAATTTTCTGGTTAAATGCCGGATAATCTAGCTTATACTGTAGTAAGAAGTTGAACTTAACTATATCTGTTTTAACTTTGTCACACATATTTGTATCTTACCAACTTTGTAGTATAATATAATTTAATATTTATAAAAATATATTATATAAATATCACGTTATTTTATATAATTTTCTAGATAAAATATTATAGTTAATAATTCTTTTGCTTAGTTAAACTGGATGGGATTCTTTGAATAAATTTGAATATTCATTAACTTTGAATATCCATTAACATTTCAAGTGCAAATTTCAGTGCACAAGTGCAAATTTAAGCAATCTTATTAGAATAGCTGATGGTAATATCAAATTAGAAAGTTTTCCATATGATCAAGCTGTAAAATATTTTAATGAAGGAAAAATCGGTGTTATTGAAATCGTACTATAAATAAATTAAATGATGTTAAACAATATTTATGTTCTCACTTAACTTTCAGAAATCTCACTCAAAATTTTTGGATGGGTGAGAAATCTCCCCCAATTATTTTTTCTAATGGGAACCCTGTCCGGATGTTTAAAGAAATGGTTCCAAATTACCTTCCTTTCTGATATACTCCAAAAGAAAGGTCGCAAAAAAATATGTCAAAAAGGACAAACTGTAATTAATTTTAACAAGGCCACATAAAATCAAGTTTTTTTTTTTATCAAGTTAGCGGACAAGGGAAATGCATGATTTTTTTTCTATCGACAAGGCGAAATGCCCTTTAAGAGCCGTTGCAAGAGCAAATCGGGCAAGTCAATAGAAAAAAGTTCCCATCACCATCTCAGAATTTCATGATTCTTTTTCTTGTGTTGCCTTACCCAAGGAAAGGACAAATCTGAAATTGTTTGATTTAACTTTTTTAGTTTGGGAGTTATGGGGGGTCAAAGTACGCCAGACGAGTGACGCAGAATTAATTTAGGGCCATTTTTGCCACTTTATTGTCTCGACTGCGACTGGCTCAGAGGTGCTTCAAAGAATTTTTTCATTTTATCCAATAATATACCTTGTATATTAACATCTCAAATTGAAAATTCATTCGAAAATTGTCAAAGCCCCAAATAAGGGCTTCCCAAAATACCCCCCAATTTTATAGAAAATACAGTTTTCAGAATGCTTTAAATCTTGGCTCTGACGTGATACAGAAAATTTTTTTGCACAGTGCAGTTATATATCTTCATATAAGGTGAATCCAATTTTAAAAATTTTTGAAGGCCCTCAGAGCCCCCTGGTACGGGGCCCCGAACATGGTCCTTAACGCTAATTTATGCAATTTCGAAGGATTTGTAAAGCCATCGCGAACTTGACACATGAGAACTATAGACATGGTGATGTATTATCAACATAGTAATTTCATATTATGAATAAACATTTTTTAAAGGTACAGCTGTTTCCAAGAAAAATCCCCAAAAGTACATCCCTATTTGGGACATTCCACTGGCACGCATGGGGCATTTCGGCGTTACTTTTAGAAATTTAACCGACTGTAGCAGTTTTTAAGATAAATTAAATCTTCGCTGTAACGTAATTCAGAAAACTTTTTTGCACAATGCAGTTATACATCTTCATACAAAGTGAATCCAAAGTTAAAAATTTTTGAAGGCTCCCAGGGCCCTCTGAACGGGGCCCCGAACATGGTCCTTAACCCTAATTTATGCAATTTCGAAGGATTTGTAAAGCCATCGCGAACTTCACACATGAGAACTATAGACATGGTGATGTATTATCAATACAGTAATTTCATATTATGAATAAACATTTTTTGAAGGTACAACTGTTTCCAAGAACAATCCCCAAAAGTACATCCCTATTTTGGACATTCCACTGGCACGCATGGGTTATTTCGGCGGTACTTTTAGAAATTTAACCGACTGTAGCAGTATTGAAAATTAACTTATTCTTCATATATCTCAAATATATCCTCCATATATCACAAATAGTTATTTTACAGGGGCACTCATAAGAATTACATTACGCTGAATGGGGATTTCTGCAATGGGGATCTCTGAACCCATTCGAAACATTTTTTCACTGATAGAAAGCTACACTATTCCTGAGAATTATAATCTACTTTTCAGCATGCAGAATAACTACTTCTTTTACAGGGACACTCAAAAGAATTCTAGCACATGACGCTATATGCACATCTCTGTAACTACTGAACCGATTTTAAAGATCTTTTCACTGAAAGCTACACTATTCCTCAGTAACATAGGCTAAAATTCATGCATGTAGCATAATTTGCAGGAACACTCAAAATAATTCGTAAACATTGTAGTAACTGTCTCCATTCGCCACTCAAATTTATTCAAATTTTATTAAACTCCATTCAAATTTTTGAACAGTGCAGATATATATCTTCATATAATGTGAATCCAATGTTAAACATTTTTGAAGGCCCCCCGGTACGGGGCACCAGACATGGTCCTTAACGCTAATTTACGCTAATTCGAAGTATTGGCACAGCTGGCTCTGACTTCGCACATGAGAACTATTGGCATGTAGATGTTGTTTCAACATAGTAGTTTCATATTATGAAAAGATATATTATGAAAGCATCACCGTTTTCAAGAAAAATTTAACACAGGAATAAAAAAATATATCTTTCTACCTATGCTTCGAAATTGCATAAATTAGCGCTAAGGACCATGTTTGGGCCCCCCGTACCGAGTGGCCCTGGAAGCTTTTAAAATTTTTTAACATTGGATTCACTTTATATGACGATATATAACTGCACTGTTCAAAAATTTGAATGGAGTTTAATAAAATTTGAGTGGCGAATGGAGACAGTTACTACAATGCTTACGAATTATTTTGAGTGTTCCTGTAAATTATGCTACATGCATGAATTTTAGCCTATGTTACTCAGGAATAGTGTAGCTTTCACTGGAAAGATCTTGCGAAACACTGTTCAAAAATTTGGATGGAGTTTAATAAAATTTGAATAAATTTGAGTGACGAATGGAGACAGTTACGTCAATGTTTACGAATTATTTTGAGTGTTCCTGTAAATTATGCTGCATGCATGAATATTAGCCTATATTACTCAGGAATAGTGTAGCTTTCAGTGAAAAGATCTTTAGAATCGGTTCAGTAGTTACAGAGATGTCGTATAGCGTCTTGTGCTAGAATTTTTTGAGTGTCCCTGTAAAAGAACTAGTTATGCTGCATGCTGAAAGGTAGCCTATATTACTCAGAAATAGTATAGCTTTCTATCAGTGAAAAAAATTGTCGAATCCGTTCAGTAGTTACAGAGATCCCCACACAGCGTAATGTAATTCTTATGAGTGCCCCTGTAAAAGAACTATTTGTGATGTAAGATGATATATTTGAGATATATGAAGAACAAGTTAATTTTCAATACTGCCACGGTCGATTAAACTTCTAAAAGTAACGCCGAAAT
Source organism: Cheiracanthium punctorium (assembly GCA_038373885.1). NCBI lineage: Eukaryota > Metazoa > Arthropoda > Arachnida > Araneae > Cheiracanthiidae > Cheiracanthium > Cheiracanthium punctorium. The sequence continues at coordinate 96,976 of JAWZYV010013423.1, forward strand.
GCCCGCATGCGTGCCAGTGGAATGTTCCAAATAGGGAGGTACTTTTTGGGATTTTTATGTGAAACAGTTATACCTTCAAAAAATGTTTTTTTCATAATATGAAACTACTATGTTGATACTACATCTCCATGTCAATAGTTATACTGTGGGAAGTTGGCTTCAGCTGTAGCAATGCTTCGAAATTGCGTAAATTAGCGTTAAGGGCCATATTTGGGGCCCCCTACCAGGGGGCCCTGGGGGCCTTCACAATTTTTTAACATTCGATTCACTTTATATGGAGATATATATATAACTGCACTGTGCAAAACATTTTTTTGTATCACGTCAGAGCCAAGATTTAAACCATTCTGAAAACTGCATTTTTAATGAAATTGGGGGTGTTTGGGGGGGGCCCTTATTTGGGGCTCTGACAATTTCCGAATGAATTTTCAATTTGAGATATTAATATATAAGGTATATTATAGGATAAAACGAAAAAATTCCCTGTAGCACCTCCGAGCTAGTCGCAGTCGAGACAATGATGTGACAAAAACGCCCTAAATTTATTCTACGTCACTCGTCTGGGGTACTTTGTCCCCCCATAACTCCAAAACTAAAAGAGGTAAATCAAAAATATTCCAGATTTGTTCTTTCCTTGGGTAAGGCAACATAAGAAAAAAATTTCATGAAATTCTGAGATGGTGATGGGAACGAACGCCCTGCCCGATTTGCCCCTGCAATGCCTCTTAAACATGTAGATAGTTAGAAGGGTAACGTTTTTCAAAAATCCCTCTGTCCATTCTCACTTTCATTATTTCACGTTCAATTCACATAAAAAATGAAATCCTTGCGACACTGTGCGCATATTTTTGATGCGCTGTTTACCGACCAGTTTTGTTTAGGCTTAGCTTTCTTTTGTTTCTAAGAAAAACTTTGACTCCCTTTAAAGCAGGGATCCGTAACTTAACGTAACAAAATTGTAACGTTATTCGGCCTTGTAACAAAATTATTCGTTATACAATTTTTATATGTACAAATAACTGCTTGATTTTCGTTATGTATTAGTTACGTTACATTTTGTATTTTATTATCGTACCGTAACAAATCTACAGAACGCAAATGAATACGTTATTGCAATAACGTTATTCAGAATAACGTTATTCAATGGTATACTTATTATAACGTTATTCCGTTTTGTGTTATACTCAGAAACTGAACAAAAAGTAACAGAATGCATTCGGTTACTCATGCTAACGTTTAGTTTATAACGTTAAACTCACCTATTTAATAACGATACAGTATCAATTAGTTATAGAATATAGCATTTCGCTGAATAACGTTTTAAATACGGTATGAGACCATAACATTAAAGGAACAGAACGATATTTTCATACCGTTATAGCTACATAACTATATGCAATAATATTGGAACATTTCGTTACAAATTATAACATATTGGTGTCAATATATTTAAATACGGTATAAGATCTAACGGTTCAAATAACTTAAAGATTTCTGATCCGAATCAACGGCTTTTCGGACTGAGAGGAGGGTGTAAGATAAGTGTTGCTTGAGAGCCACCCTTACTTATGTTTTGTATGTAGCACACACACGGACATAGGGGCTGTCCAGGAGCAAGGGCTTCGGAAGCATAGGCCAAGGGGATCATTTGCCTCCCCCCCTAGATTATTATATGCCGTTTATCCTCTGCTTTTTAGTTTTTTTCCAATACGATAACCATATGTTGAAACAATCTTTGTCCTCCCCCCACCCCTGCATCGGAAAATTTTGTGCCAACGCCCATGTCCAGGAGTCGCGAGTCAGACAGTATGATAGGGGTATATTGAATAATATAAGGGTATATAAAGGGGTACATACAAAGCCATTGCTAAGGCTTTATTTAAGGAGGGGAGATAAATTGCCAAGTCAAATATCGGTTTTTACCAACTTATTAATTTTTTTATCAACTATATTACCAAATTTTAATTTTGCCAACTGGGTTTGTATAATTTTGTCAAGCGTATCAGAAATGAATTATGGTTTTCGTTATTTTATTTATTTATTTTTTTTTTACCAAGTTTGCCAATTAGGAGTCTAATTTTGCCAAGTTTAGCAGAATTTTGCGAGTATTAGAGGGCAGACTCCCCCTACCACACCTCCCCTTTAGCAAGGGCCCTGTGTACATGATCTTGAAGAAAAACCTTTTTTTCTAATAGTGGGTGCATGAGCTAAATTACTTGAACTTCTAAAGCCGAGATTCCAAAAGGAGTCAATTAAGCTTTCAATGGGTCTATATTATTCCAGGGACGTATTGGGGATCGAAAATAACTTTTCGCACTTTTAACAGATTTCTTCTTCTATTTCTGCTTACTTTTTAAATAAAAAATTTAAACATCTCTGGGGCACAGTCAGCTGGGACATGCCACCTTTTTACGATTGTAAAAACTGTTTTGGATGAAGTGGAAAGTCTCAGCGTTTTGGCTTATCCCGCGGTTTTCAGTCTGACTTTGGAGTTTTGGATATTGAAGAGAAATCGTTTTTTATTATCTGGGTTATTTAATCGTCTAAGCCGAGATTTCTGAGGGTGTCAATGAAAGTTTTAAATGGGCAGAGGTTTCAGGGACGTTTTGAAGGGTGAAGATTATTTTTTTGTGTTTTAACTGTTTCTTGTTTTCTTTTTCTTTTTTAAATGAAAAAATAAATTTGTTGGTCTATTAATAAAATGAAATTAAGAAAGTCGAAATTAGAGGCGTAGCAATGGATATATATCCCCCTCGACGCCGAAATTTTTAGATCAGTTACCATGAGCTTTTAGATTTTTATGTCTTGCAGAAATTACATTTATTTATTCCCGACACTAATGCATATTTTTACCCCGAATAAATTACCCTCTACATTTCTGGTCAAGGTAGTGAAAAGGTTGGGAATCTGAAGAGAATTTCGACAACATTAATACACTTTAAGAGACATACTGGTTTACGTGTTTAATACCAAAAGTGATATCGTTCTTTTATAATTGCCGACATGAGCCGATCATTCTCGTTACAATTTTTTTCGGAAGGGGGGGGGGATTGGTCATATGAAGTGCTCGAAAATGATACAGCTTGTTCATTAGAAATATGAGTGTCTCACGTTTGAGTACCTCATGCGTGCTTAATCATGTGTACTATGATTCACGTTAACCACAACAGGGCAATAATTTGCTAGTGACAGTTCTGGATCCGCGAGTAAAGCTTCAATGAACAAAAGTGAGAAAATTGAGAGTCAAAATAATTTTATTTATGCTCAGTCAGTACATATAAGTATTACACGAAGCTATTTTCCATTTAAATTTTAACAGTAATGTGTAAGGTATGTATGACAGACATTCACTGTTTAGTACAAGGACTAGTTTCTTCATGCTTCGAATCCTCACACTCACTCGTTGTTAGAACTACAGTACTATTAAAATCAAGCATGTTTTTCAGCGTCGACATAATTTGTCTTTGTCTGCATGCCTTGTCGCGGTGAGGCACTTTTCAGATGTGATTGCCAGATAAAGTGAAGGGGAAGGGGAGAAAAAATGTTGAAAGTCGCACAAGGTTTGCAATTTTTGATAATTGATCGCCAAGTTTGGTGTCAAAAATACGTCTTCAAAACCAAACCAAGCTCTGCGATATCTTCCAAATTTGGCTAGAAACTGGCAAACGCGACAGATTATTACAAAGGAAAAGTATAGTTAGAATATGCCTGGCGAAAATTGTATAACAGTTTTAGAAGGCGATTTTAATATAGATCTCAATTCCGAAGATGTGTTTTATGGAACAGGAAGACAAATATGGTACACTCATAGATTACGAAATAGTATTTATAAAGGTGAAGTATAGTTAGAATATGCCTGAGAAAGATTCTTAAACAGTTTTGGTAGGCAATTTTAATATAGATTTCAATTTTGAAGAAGGGTTTGTGAGCAAGAAAGACAAACACGGCACACTCATGAATTATGATGCACATTCCAATCAGTATTTAAAATGCTGAAGTATAGTTGGAATATGCTTGTAAAACAGTATGTATTGTAAAACAGTTTTAGTAGGTGATTTAATGATAGATTTAGAATCCAAAGATGTGTTTTATGGAGCAAGGAAAAAAAATACAGCACAATGAATAATGATACACTTTTCAACTTAATGAAATAAGGAAGCAAACTAGGGAAGAAGCATGGACTATGATATGCTTTTAATACATAGCACTCAAGTGCGTATTTAAAATCTGTGTTTCAGATTTTAAATACGCACTCTGTTCTTAAGTGTTTCAGATTTTAACTTTTTAAAAAAATAATAATACAGCCAACTAGGAAAAATTCAAGCTTCTAATAGTCCTGTATTTACTTTGAACAAATAACTATACATCTTACATTTTAGCAGTTTGTTGCTACGGCCAGGCAAGTAAGGCTAAATATTAATTAAAAGGAACATTCAGATAAGAAATACGATTTTCGCCAGTTCTACAGGAACATTTTGACTGACAGTGACTTGACTTTGATTCACGGGGATTATGTAACTCACACATCACAAAAAGTTGTCAACCCATATGTCTTCTGACTTAAAACTCGGGGCGCAAAAAAGGAAAGTTGTTAAGAGCTGTAAAAAAGAATTCGTTTACATTATGGTCTATGGATAGAAATTCTTGAAAGTGCGCTATTGCATCGGCAGAAAACCGTCGGAAACTGTAGACCGTTAGATCGACAGCCGCGCAGTATGTCCGAACGCAGTACCTTCACACTTTGGCTATCGACCATACTCATTGTCTTAACACTAGCGTCTAAACGGCGCAGTCGATTGAGCACAAATTGAGCTTGTATGTTATAGGTCACGCTCGCATGACCTGCGTAGATTTTGGTGTGTGTAGTGCTAATAATTTGTTCACAGGATTGCAAAAGTAATTCTTGTGCATTTCGGCCTACGAATGCAAATCAATTAAAACGTACTAGTGTTTAAATGGTACATTCGAATAAGTTTAAAAAGGGTATGTATATTATAGATCGCCGTCACACAGCCTGTATATCCGCCACTGGGTGTAATAAGCATCTTTATAACATAGTGAATTTTCTTGTATTACTTCAGTTTTAAAGTATTTCAAAGACTGAGATAACCATTCCCCTCTTCTTTGAAATGCAAGAAATTCCCTTAAAAGTGCTCCTATGAGAACCCATGAAGGACGACACGATCCATAGATTGAATACTATTGATTTATACGAAAGTTAATGCGAGTCATGGAACTGACCTCACGCTAGATATACACTTACAGAATTTAGAGTTATTTTTAGCTTAAAAATGCAAAATAAAATACCAGGGACCAAATTCAGGGTGTCTACCGCTCCGGAAAATCCGGAAAGTCTGGAAAAAGCCTGGAAATTGGAAAATGGGTCCGGAAAGTCTGGAAAAAACCGGGAAATTGGGTAATGGGTCCGGAAAATTCACCAAAAGAATCATTTTTTTTTCGTGTTCTTTTTTTACCCTTCCTCTTTAATTGTCAGACTGGAACCGAAAGCAACTGCAATGCATTTTTCCGACCGCGAAAGCATCAAGCGATGTGTTTGTATAAGGAGGAAAAATGCGGCTCATTAATCGTGATGGGAGGGTAAAAGACAAATTATCTTACTTGGTAACTTATGGGTTAGGACCGTCTTTCCAAGAACAGTTAGTTAATTCTATCATAAATAGCGACTACTTCTGTTTCTTTTAATTGATGAAAGCTTAATCCTGTATTTCAAGAAGTTGTACAAAATATGCAAATATAAATACAAGGGAGAAGGCATTGTCCAATTCCCCAAAGTAAAATGCATTGGTCAGGAATTTTTTTCCCGGAACCTCCCAAAAGTCAGGAAATTGACTTTCAGAAATTTGGTAACACCCTTAAATAGCTGCCTGGTTTGACATTGCATTAGTGAGGTTCTTCGTATATGTATTATATTTCTAAAGATAGGTTTATATTTTTTAATTCTGACAAAAAAGATTGTACGGAAATCTATTTGGGCGGTCTATAAAAAGTCCTTTTCGTTTGCACATCACACCGTTGTAAAATCACAAAATAAAAATATCATTATGTTCAAAATAATTATACAAAATAAACGTCTCCTTTTAAAATAAGAAATACGGTGAAGGGGATGGCATACCGCCTCAAATACAGCACTTCTATTCTGATTGAAAAGCAATTCGTATCGTAAATTTATGGACGAGAAATTTTCGTGAGAAATATCGTGTGAGACAATTCTCTGTCTCGTCTAGCGTCTCGCCTTGCTAAATATTTCCTTTCTCGTCTCGCGCCTTGCCTCGAAAAGTTTTCTCTGTTTCGTCTCGCGTTCTAGTCTCGCATGCTAACCAGGAACGCGGCACGATGCGATATATCTCGTGCCATCCCTAGTTGCAACTCTGCCGGATTAAAAGTGGCTAGAATCACAGCGAAAAATGGATAGAAATGGCTAAAAATTATTTCGAGCTGAGAGAAAAATAAATTACTAATAAACTAATTGCAATAACAAAACAAAATTTTGATTTTGCCTCGTTTTGAACGTGTCCTTAAAGGAATAAATTGTAACATCAAGTCAAGGTGCCCTATTGTGTTCTCGACATCCAGAGAGTCGTCTACGAAGTTTTGTTTCGCTGTCGCAGAATGTCTACGCTTTTAAAAAGACGTAGACCATCGTTTATACCATCATGTTTGCGCATTCGCATTATAAAATAAATTTAAATAACATGTAATGATGCAAATAGAGAACTACAGACACGGACAAGCGGAATAGACCTATGACTAACGACGTTTCAAATGGCTAGAAATGGCAGAAATAGCTTCACACAGGAAGAATACGGCTTAATTCCTTAAGTTCTGATATTCTGATTGTCTGAGGTGGGTGATTGGATGGGATATTTCGGTGAAAGGTCTCGACATACTAAGTCAAATGTAAGTCATGTAATCGAAGAACCTTTCTGCGCTGTTATCTTTTGTCGCAAACATAGCCAGAAGTTTTTCTGGAGAAGTTGTGAAAGGCAGCGGTGCACCCTGGCACCGAAGTGTAAAAAAATTTTGAGGGAGCTCGAATGATTCGTTGGGACGTGTGGGGGGGGGCGGCGTTAAAAGATACTAACCAATAGTTTAATAGTTTCCATAGAATCAGGATTTTTGTAATTACGTTCCAAAATGTGCATTTTTCATTATAATCATTATATTAAAAAATTATTTTTACATTTCAGAAAATCTGCATAATTGTTTCAAGTATCCTATCTTAATTTCAAATTAAATAAGTTTAAATGGAGCGCATAAAAATGTATATAATTTAATAGACATGAAAGAAATCAAGTGTTTTTCACATTTTTTAAAATTACGTTGATTATCAACTCGGGGGATCTAGTCAGAGGGGAGTGCTCTCCGTGGGTGTTTTCCTAAGGGGTCCTAAACTGTATTTACTCGAAGTTTCGGAGAAAATCCGGGAATCTCCGGAAGGCTAGATAGGCGGATGCGACCTGAATTTAAACCAGGCACCTTCCGTTTACTAGTTGAGAGCACTATGTGCTCGGCCACTGGTGGGGCACATCAAGTTTTTTAACTTAATTTTAAAAAAAGGAAGAGGTTCTATGTTAAACGCGTATGATTTTTAAAAATAAATTTCACTTTCTTTGGTAGAGTTTTGGATCAATATATTTAAAAAAGGGTCAATTATCTTTTATTTCGCATTAGAAAATTTCACGATTGCAAAACTATAAAGTAACGAATCTGAGTATCCGGAAATAATCTTCAAGATGTTTCTTTATCCACTTATCTTGCTTAGCCCTAAAAACTAATAAAATTTTCTAACGGTCCCGCCACATTTCTGTCAATTCAACTGTGTTTAGACAGAAAGATTCGAAAATCGAGATTCAAAATAAACTCTAAATTTGCGCTTTCAGCTTAGATTTATTAAAAATTTATTATGGTTAATTTTTTTAAGTTTAAAAAGAGTCTTTTTATACAAGCCCAGTAGTTGGTTAATTGTTGAAAACTTTTTACTATGGATAATAATACTTTCATCACGAAAAAGAGTTCGCTTAAATATTACGAATGATTTATCGAAGAATTGGTTATTACAAGTGTTTCAGGCTGAAAAAGGGAGAAAACGTGAGGAAAATGCAACCCCTACACATTTTTAGTTGTTTTTTCCAACGATGTATCTAATCAGGGATTTATAAATACAGGGTGTATCACTACACTAAATTCTGTCCCGGGTTTGGAACGCTTATAAAAAATAATATATTGCCGAAAGTTATCTTTACTGAAGAAAGGAACACTACAAGTTTTGTTTCACAAATCATGAGCTTCCTGTATCTCTAAATATATACATATAGAGTGTGTCACAACCCCCCCCCCCCGGGTTTGGAAGGCTTATAAAATATATTCCCAATACAGCATCAAAGTTGACTTTACGGGGAAAAGAAACATTACAAGTTTTTTTTTTTCACAAATAACCAGCTTCCTTGTCGTTGAATTGGTCAAGGCTCAATCGACGACAATCGCCTTCATCCGTGGCCACCACGCTCTCCAAACCATAAGAAGTATGCGATTTTTTTATGGAGTTATATAATAAATCATGTGTTTGTGTCCCGTGTGCCTCATTTACGCCAAAGGATCACAACCGCAATCGCTACCATTGATCGCGACAAGTTAAAGCGAGTATGGGAGGGAAGAATTTGACTTTAGACTTGATAGCTGCCACATCACGAAAGGTTCACATATTTAACATTTATGAAAAAAAAGCTTGTAACATTCTTTATTCAATAAAGTCAACTTCGTTGCTGTATTGGTAATATATTTTTCAATAAGCTTTCCAAACTCGGGAGGGAATTGTGACACACTCTGAATATATCTCTGTTCTTCTGTCTATCCTATGTAAAGTATTAAGATAAATTCTAATATTCTGCGGTTTCTTAAAAAAAAACGAAAGGAAAATTAAAATTACAAAATATTTAATTTCATTTAAAAAATAATTCCTTGTGTGGAGGTCTCTTCACCCTTCTGCCCCCGCACTACGGGGTAACTTTCAACTGTGTGTTCGGGGGTTTCGGAGGCTTACTATACCACTGCTAGGGGCGTAACCCTTGTGAGGAGCACTTTCCAAGCATTGTGTTGAGGGGGCGCAAAATTCAAACCCTGCTAGAAGCAATCATGACATCTCAGTTACAATGCTGTTGCTCTTTCTTCTCAACCGAAAGCTGTCGACCACCTCAAGTTTGCGGTTTTCTTGACCCCTCCAACAGGAACAGAACAACCCTCTGCAAGAAAGTCGCCCCCTCAGTCTCAAGGTCATCCTTTTATGGCTATTTTATCTGCTAATCATCTGCAAAGTCAAGAAATATTTCTTGCTACTTCTAATTCATTTGGGGCGATTACTTCTCACAAAAGCCTTTAAGTACTTTGTGAAAAAGCTCCGTATCCACAGTCTTTTGTCATATCGAAAAATAGTAGCACCACACTCTTTGAGTCTCAACCAATATAGAAAAAAAAATATTTGACAGTAGAAAGATTGGAACGAAATTTTTGAGGAGGCTGAAGCCCCCGCAAGCCCCAAGGATTTGACGACTGTGGCCGTACATATATAAATTTAAATTCGGCTTGATGGAAAAATATTAAAACTCATGCTAAAATTACCCGGGGAATGATATATCCCGATATCCTCAACCCCGGCTTCATGTGTTCTTACATCGTCGGTCTTCTGTCAAATGAATTTATATATTTAAAAGGGGACAATGTAATCATGCTTTCCTCATGCTCATGACTAAAAACTCATCGTGGTCAGGATGCACGAACTGCTTGTTGTACAAAATTTCTTCGGATGACAATAAATCAAATAGTACAAATTGACATAGTTTCTATAAAACTAGGCGCAGAATTTGAATACGGCAGCTTTACGATTTCACATTAGTTCTGTCTCGGTATGTTCGAACATTCGATAATTAAGAATACAGTGTTCAAACGCTAGTGCACTTCAAAAATTAATGTACAGACCGCAATGTATAAGAATACTTTTTTGTGACATGAAAAAACTGTGAATCTTACACTTACGAGAATCTAAACAGGTTGTAAAACGGAGACCTACAATATACATACTGAATTTGAACTTATACGAATGCACCATTTAGATACTAGTACACCTTAAATTATTTGTGTCTATAGACCATAATAATGTATAAGAATCCTGTTTTGCAACCCTGTTAACAAACTATAAGCTGTGCACACACCAAAATATTTGCCGGTCATGTGCCTGAGATCTATAATATACATACTGAATTTTCGCTTAATCAAATACACCGTTTAGAACTAACGTTAAGACAATGAGTATGGTAGACAGCCAAAGTGTACTGGTCCCGCGTTGGGGCATACTGCGTGGCAGTCAATCAAAGGATCTGGAGATTCAGGTGGTTTTATGTGCATGCAGATACAAAGTAAATACGCGTTAGAACCCCTTAAAAGGTCCTCCGCCCAAGTCCCCCTCTCCCGTGGGTAGATGCCCTTCGTGTAGCCTTGCCATAACACAAAATACTGAAATACTCAATAGACGCTGGCGCACTTTCAGGAACTCCCGCCCAATGTATTAAATTCTTTTTGCAGCCTTGTAAAAAACTATACATCCTGTACACGCGAAAATCAATATGGGTGGCTCAATCAAATGCACTGCTTAGGAGCTATCGTGTTTGCTTACGTACACAAATCCATCACCGCAAAAACAACATAAATGAATTAATGCCCGAAAACGTGTAAATACATGAAAATCTTAAAAGTCGAATATTTTCATGATTACAATACTTTCCATATATATTCGGAAAGTAAAAATGCGATAGATTTAAAGATGAGGATCATTGACACATATGACAAAATAGTATTCCGAAAATCAGTCATCACATTTGCGTAATAGCAATATATATATTTTTTTTATCGTAGCAGTTTCATAGTTTTGCACCATTTTATTCTTTATTGGACCTTTAATTATAACCCTTTTGAGCAGTATGGCTAACGGAATGTATGGGTACATCCACGCGCTACTGTAGCGTACGCAGACTTCCTTCAAGGGGAGGGGGAGGGAAGACATAATTTGCATGCACATTTAGAAAGTACTATCTCCGCACTCAACATCATTTCCCCCCTTTCTTCAAAAAAGAAATGGTATGCAAAAAACAAGAAAAAACATAAAAGTAATGGCTGATTGGTACATAATTTGAGTTCATGAGATCAATGATGTTACATATGATGTTACATAACACGTAAAACAATATGTCTTTTCAAATTTATTAACATTCCTGATAGCCCTAGATCAATGATTCCGGATTTCTTTCCACTATCTTGCGACAGTGCAGAGAGTAGTTTCTTTGGAAGGAGCTATGCATTAGAGTTGTGTATAAATAAACGTAATTTTCGCAAGGCATAAAAATCTAAATGCTTATGAGGTCGCATAGTGGCCAAGTGAATGAAACATTGAATATGGTGGATTGCTAAACTATTAAAGTCCAGGCTTCCAGCCAACTGCGTCTATCTAACGATCTGAAGTTTTGGGCGATTTTTGCCAGATGTTACGCGAATATGCTTTGAATTTCTGAAAAAGACCTCGCACAAGGCAACGACCCCCCCCCCCGCTAAGCAGATACCCGTCTGTTAGATTTGCCTCAGCAAAATACTCACATACTCATTAATGCTAACACTGACTGATCTAAAAATTTCGGTGTTAGGAGGATACGTACCCCTAGCTAACCCCTTAACTCACACTTCCTTTAAAAAAAAAATTTAAATGGACCTACAATTTAACCTTTCCAGGGGCGGTGTCAACATCGGTATGTTACTTTTTTACATTTCTTTAAAGTAAAGAAAGAACAACTACTAATTATTTTAACTTTTAAAATTATTAGGTCGGTGCATAATTATCAGGCGTTTTTCCCTTTCCCCATCGGCCGGAACAGTCCCAGCTTTTGCTCCCTTCCAATCTGCCATAAGTGCCTGGTCGTCAAAATCCGATGGTCGACCTCGTCCTGGCTTATCTTCTAAGCTAATGTCACCAGACTTGAAACGGGCAAACCACCCTGCATCGAAAGCTGGGATTGTTTTGTCAAATGGAGAAAGAGGGAAACGCTTGATAATTATATATATGCACCAATCTAATATTAATTAAAAGTTCTACTGTTTAACACCCCTCCTATTTCTAACAGTTGACAGGACTAGCGTTTAAAAGCGTTTTGTGTTTTAAAAAAAGATTTTTTTCTGTTGTATTGTATTGTGGCGAAATTACGCAAGGGCTATCTGCCAAAGAGAGGGGTGTTAAAGGACATTTTAAAGGGTTCTAACGCGTATTCACGCTGTAACTGGCGAAAAGCGACTAAAACTCAACACTGTTAGATTGACAGCCGCAGAATAGGACAAAACGCTGGACATTAACACTTTAAACATTTTTTTTTAATATTGTAAAAAAGTGACATGCTGAAACTGACTGTGTCCACAAAAGGTTATATTTTATTAAAAAATAAAAGGAAATACAATCAAAGTACGAAAAATTATCTTTGACCCCCAATACTTCAATAAAATTATCTAGCTGAAGTAGCAGCTTTAAAAAAAATGAAAAAAAATCCTCTTCAATATACATTGTCAGCGATCCAGAGTGAGGGGAGGGACACAGGAACACGTACCACCTGAAAATTACAGTGTAGAATATTGACTTCGTTTTTAAATTCAAGTGAATTTATTTACCAGAAATATGAGCCAAATGTTTTGTGCCACCTCCAGAATTTTTTCTGGATCCGCCACTGTCAGTATCTACCCTGTTCATTTTAAATTAAATTCAAAATGTGCAAGTTAAAGGGTTATTTGGGAGCGCCCCTTATTGTTGGGGGCCCAGGCAATTGCCCCGAATGCCATGCTGGAAATCAGTCCTTGCATGTATCCTGTGTTTTATGTACGGAACACGAGTCCAGGTGGTGAACCCACTCAATACTTTTACCTTTCATTCACCCTCCTCTCAGTCCGAAAAGCCGATGATTCGGATCAAAATCTTTAGGTTACTCGATCGGTTAGATCTTATACCGTATTTAAATATATTGGAACAATTTGTTATATTTTGTAACGGATTGTGTCAATATGAATGGCATTTCGTTATTGCGTTATAACGGTATGAAGATGTCGTTCTGTTCCTTTAACGTTATGGTCTCATACCGTATTTAAATTGTTATTGAACGAAAGGTTATATTCTAACTAATTGATACTGTATCGTTATCAAATAGTTATGTAAGTTTAACGTTATAGACTAAACAGTTAACATGATTAACCCAATGCATTCTGTTACTGTTCTTAGAGTTATTATGTATAGCACAGAAAAGAATAACGTTATAATAAGTGTACGTTGAATATCGTTATTAAATATAACGTTATTCCCCGAGCAGTTTTCGGTCAAGTAACCGAAAACTGATTTCTCAAATCATTAACGTTATTGATTATAACGTTATTTCGTGAAGAACGATTTGAAAGTTACGGTATGAATAACGTTATTCGGCTTGTGAATAACGTTATGATTTGTAACGAATAACGAATTGGTTATAACGCGCATTACGTTAAGTTACGGATCCCTGCTTTAAAGAGCCCTTTTCTTTCAGAAAGGGTATATCTGAAAGCAGAATCGTATTCTTCACACACATTTCACTTAAATATTTAACCCTCTAAGAATTGAATAAATAATTTCTCTAATTAAATAATTTTATAATAATTATAGATGAACTTTATGATTTAAAATTATGTATGTTAAAAAATCCCGATTAGTAAAATTTCAAGGAAAATTGATTTTTCTTTGTGTGCTCATATTAGGAAATGAGTACTGTACGATAGTACATAGTTTTGTCTTCAATTGTAGACGCTAGGTCAGAAAAAGTGAATGTATTGCACTTTATTAATTTATAAGAGTTTCATTTTTTAAATTTCCCATCTCTCCATAATTCTATTTAACTTTTTCTTAAATTACTTTGGTTTCAGCATTTGCAATGCAGTTTGTTGGTGCCTTTAGACTGAGAATTAATTTAATTTTCTTCGTTCCCACGGGGTTTAAATAATTTTGCATAGGTTACATTTTATCTCTTTTGATCCCCCTTGTGGCATATCACATTTAAATTTTAGAAAACACGTGTAAGGCCCAACGTTTCTTTTCATTTGTACAATCTGGCAATTTATTTGGAAACGGTTCCTTTTAGCGCTCAGCTCCATCGCCAGGTTCGCTTTCAGTTCTCAGACCATTTTCACACACACTTCACGCTTTGGTCTCTGCCTTGTAAGGTCACGTTTCATGTCGCTATTTTGCCAGCCACCGCACTAACCGTATATAATTTGTAATTATTGATAATGTCAATAAAATACAAAACAACTGTCTATCGGCATGGAGTTCCGGGTTATTGCTTACTTCCACTATACTACAGAATAGAATAATTTACGACTTTCTCGAGTGTAGAATGTCTCCCATCGGAATCTACACCACATATCTTGGTGCCGTATAAAAGGGCCATGCCTTTAGCCATTTCGTAGTGTCGGTGGCTGGGCAGGAACGCCTGAACTTTTCTTCTGAACTTGCGCTGTGTTTTTTAGAAGACTTCTGACTAGTGTTCTACCACATCGCCGATGTTTTCCGTTTAAGTGATTGTGACTAAAAATAAATATCTGCCGATCCTCTGCAACGTATATTAAAAAAAGGGGGAAAACACTCACACTCACAATTGAACTTTACAATATATTTTTATGCACATTTTTCATTTTTACATTATTTTCATATTTTTCTGATTTTTATTATCATGTTTATTTTATGCCTTTTTTATGCAAAGTAAGTAAAACCCCTTATTGTTTATGTTTTAGTTTTATTATTTTGTTGACTTATTAAATATGGCGAAGAGAGATAATTTTCAGATCTCAATACCTATGTTTGAAGGATATATGACTCAAGTAGATCATTTCTTTTCCTTAATTAAAGATCTCTCAAATATAAATAAATGGTCTGTTGACAAGATATTGTTGTTTACTAAATCAAAAGTAGCTGGACCTGCTCTGGCATATTACCTTCAAAATCCTGAACTAAAAAGATCACAGATATAAATCTGTTAAAAAAGGAATTTGAGATTTTTTTTCAAAACTAATGGAACTGTATCGTTGGTTGAGTAAAATAATTTAATTATACTTCCTAATGAGCCTATTAAATATTTCTCCCACAGACTCAATGTTTTAGTTAAGAAAATGTATGAGCTGGATGATCAAAAATCTTTAGATACTATTAAGTATGTGTGCTTCATCCAGGCTTTACCCTCACAGTTTAAACTACTCGAAGAAGGAATATAAAGATGCGATTCAGAGAGCTCAACACTTACAAAATATTGCTAATTCTGAAAAGAATTTTTCTTTTAATGCACAACAACCTTTTATTACGGATCAGCTACAGAAACTTGCTGATCAAATAAATGCTCTAACGTTATCTAATGTTAATAAAACTTCTCAAAATACTGATGACAAATCTAATAATACAAGTCTAGATCTCATTTTGCAAATTCTTATTCTTTTAAGAATAAAAACTTTCGTGTTCAAAGGCCTCAGAGGTCCAATCGACTTCATAGTACCACAGTTTGCCAGCTCTGTGGCCATTATTCTCGCACTGCTCGAGACTGTTTCAAATTTAGAAATTTACAACGAAATGGTAAAAGTTATTCTTTTAAAAATTCTTTTATTGATTTTGAAAGTGTTTGTTACCTAAATTATCTCACGTGCTTCGTGTGAGATCAGTAGCAACAATCACTGACTCTCAAATTTCTTTGGCCTCGAATGCCCAAACACAGACTGAGAATAGTATTGAGCTAGTTTCTAGTGTACATTCGACTGCACCTGTATTTCTTATCATTAATGTTAATGTTAACAATCATCAACTTAATTTCTTATGTGATACAGGCTCATGAATTTCATTAATTATTAAGGCATTTTTAATATAATTAATCAAGATATTACTTATAAACATTTGACTTCTTCTATTTCTATAGCTACTGTAAATTCAAAAATTAATTTTTCCTCATGCATAAAATTGTCATTCAAAATTGGAACCAAACAGTTTTCACAAACTTTCTATGTAGCAGACATAACAGTTAATGATAATTTTCATGGAATATTAGGCTACAATTTCTTTCATGAAAATAATATTGTAATTGATACTACTGACTGATCTTTACTTTTCAACGATAATATTCGAGTGTATTTTGAGAATCCCACTGAGGCAAACAATCGCCTTTCTTGTAATGTCACAAATGACTCCAATGCTGAAAAGCAAATTGAACCTAAATTGAATAAAAATAATACTGTTGATAATACCCCACTAAAAATAATCTTAAGATTTTCTTCAGAAAATGCCATATTCTTCAGACATTCTGCAGAAATTTTATGATAATTTAGAGATTGAACCTTATCTTCAAAATATCTTCAGATTGTTTACAGACATTTTGAATATGTTAAAACGACAGACATTTTTCTTAACATTTTATTAAGAATCTAAAGACAAACCCCCAGATTAAACTTTGTCTTCAAAATATCTGTAGATTATTTTTTGCAGTTGTCAAAATTTTTCAACAGTTGTCAAAATTTGTTAACCAGCAGTTAAATTCTACCTTCCTCACTAAAAATAAGTAAAGTGTCCCATTTCGGGGGTGGCAGCAGCCCCCCCGACAGGCTACGCCCCTGCTGTGCACCATAATATTAATTAACTTGCAGTCAAATGCTACCTTCCTCATTAAAAATAAGAAAAAGGTCCCATTTCGGGGGGGTGCAGAAGCCCCCTCAGCCCCCCCTCTGGCTACGCTCTTGCTGTACACAAAAGTATTAATTAATATGCTGTTAAATCCTACCTTCCTCACTAAAAATAAGTAGAGTGTCCCATTTCGGGGGTCAGCAGTCCCCCTTCGGCTACGCCCCTACTGTGCACCAAAGTATTAATTAATCTGCAGTTAAATGCTACCTTCCTCAATAAAAATAAGAAAAGGGTCCCATTTCAGGGGGGATCAGCAGCCCTCTCTGGGTAATGCCCCTGATATCGTGTATACAATACAAAACTTTATAGAATGCTATATCTTTTATAAATATAAAGATATAAACTCATAGTTAATGAAGGGGACTGAATAGTTGCTTTTTTATGAATAAATAAGAGATAAGATAAATAAAAGGAATTAATGTAATATTAAAAGCTTTTCACAAAATACTATTGCATCATTTCACAATCAAAATGAAAACCTATAAAAATTGTCACGATGCTATATTCTAGTTTTATCTACTCCTTTTATTATTTATTCCTGGAAATATTTTTTTCTAAAGTCGAACCCTGCTTTCTAATTAAATTATACTTTTCTATATATATGCTTGGGAACTCTGTTCAATGAAGGCGACAATGAAATTCATTTCCCCCAAAAATAAGTCACCAAAACATTTATTTATTTTTTGTTGTTGTTGTGGCTAAATATGAATCTTTAAATCATTAGTTTTAAAATAAAACAAAAATCATGTCGATACGATAGTTATAAAGCGCTTTCATAACAGTTTAGTAGTAAATAAATACGCGCCACTACTCACACAGGAGATCGCTGAAACGACTAAATCGAATGTAGTCGAAAAAATCGAACTTCCTTCGTTTGCCATCCGTTTGTGTATTAACATCGTTCACTCACAACGTGGTTAATGCATTTGCTTTAGCGCGTTTTTTTTCCGCCCTTTTATACTTTTATTCTAATTTAGAGTTTATTATTTAATATTTTCATTTTATTTTCATAGTAAAGTACAATTTTTAAGTTACAGCACCTGATCAAACTTATGTATCTGGCTCGACCGTCGAAAATGATCAGTATCTAGCGAGAGCGAGGCCTAATTTCATTTTGCTCACGAGTGCCATTACCCCAAATTGTTTGGCCTATTCAGTAGTGTATATTTAAATTGTTTAATTAATAATGTACTTGGGGTGCATTTAAAATTGTATTTATATTTTGATCTTGATGCTTAAAATATTAATTTTCTTCCAAAACATTAAATTTCATTGCTTCAATTAAAGCATTTTATTTTAACTTTTAAAATTTTGCTTTTATCTTGTTTAGAAACTTTTCGGACTTGCCTAAAATAGACCAACTTTTTGGCTTTTAGCTTCAAGGAATGATTTCAGTAATGTCTTTTCAAATTTCATCCACATAATTAATATTATTAAGTATGTATTTAAACCACAGCCAATATAATGGAAATACCTTATGAGCTGCTAGGCAGACCTAGACCAAAGGCAAAACTAAATTCGAACTGCAAAACTTACTTAAAAATCTTCTGCGAAAAAATAGTGTGACCCTCAAGAATAATTATTTTAAAGTAACAAAAGCTTAAAGTTGTGATGCAGGGTGGTAGCAATCTCTCTGAAGCTTTTTAATATCATTTAATTTTACTTTAAGTTAATATGTACAGCTGCGGAAAAAAAAGGCCCACTTGCTCTTTATTTCGCCATCGTTCGTCGTATAGCAAAGTTATATATACCATTCGTTTGCAAATAACGCGTACTTTAATTTACTATTAATTTAATTTGCATAAGGGGCCGTCTTCATATTTAATTCTGCATCAACTTCGTTTTTCTCAATGGCAACCCCATATTTTGACTTTATTAAACGAAAGAAAACCTTCAAATTACCCTAAATATAAATTTTCACGAATTTTCTACGATAATTTCCGGAGATATTGCGAATTCATTTTTGCGCGTTTTTAAGGGACTTTCTGCAAATTGAAAAACGCTATTTTTAGGTTCCGAACTTTTCGCCTTTCATTTATTTCGCTCGCGAGAATTAAAAAGAAATTAATATTATTTTCAAAGAAAATATTGTTCCCATCTCTCTTAAAGTTTTTTGTACTGAGAATATCAAGGGTAGAATAGAATATTTAGTCTGTGGTCCAAATGACCCGTGAGTTCATAACTTCCTTGGTTCGTACACATGATTTAAGGGGGAAAATGCAAAATGACGGCTAAGGATTTTGAAAACCTTTGTAATTTTGAAATTGTTATTCAGTGTTTCCCTTGATGTTTCTCTTAGACAGCTGAAATGTTGGCAGGAGTTAGAGGCTGCTCCCTGCTCTTCTGACTACAAGCATGAATATTGCTCGACTCAGCTATGGTGGAACTTAAAGAATGGTTTCATGATTGAAAATTTATTTGTTTGAATTTCATGTAAAAAACGCAATTACTTTTTTGCCGACCCAATATTATCACTGTGTTTGTTATTTCACTTTCTTCATTTAATACTATCGCCTGCAATGTGCAAAATTCTTACGACTTTTGGCGGTATTTTAATTTATAGTTAGAAGAAAATTTTTGAACAGAAAAACGTGATTTTGAATGTTTGATAAAGTATGGGGAATTCCAAAGGCCTAATGTTTCCGATATTAAAAAAAGGTCACATTCATGCCTGGAAAGTTGAAGATGTTAGTTTTTCAGAAATCGGACGTTGTATTAGAAGACATACATCTACTGCATCTAATTCTATAGCTGGAAAATATTTTATTTGGAGGAATATGGTAGCGGACGCAACAATACACGCTTTATAGAATCCCCAACAAACTGTAAAAACCTCTAATTTATTTGCTTCAAAATTTGATATTTTTAAAACTGGTATCTTTTACTGTGTTTTTGCACAAACTAATCTAATTTACATTTATTTTATGCAATTTTCAAAAAATTTTCACTTAATAAATGTATATATGGTCCCTTACCTCATGAAAATAACACATTTTATTTAATATAAATTAAACTACTGAACGTAAAAATTTGAAATTTTGCACAACCATGTAATATTAATTTCTGCATCTATTTCCATTGAAATTTGGCTAGGTCGCTATTCATAATTTTTTGAATATTAATTTAATAATTCATAATTCATATTAATGATTTATTAAAAATCATAATAACATTAAATTATGTTTGAGTCGTTTAGTTCTAATAGTACGAATAAAAATCAGCTTCTTACTACCAATATTATATGAGATATGAATTGAAGTATGAAAAAATATTTTAACATAGGGGGAGGGGGATTTTGGGTGCTCATAACTCACTCATTTTCTGTCCAAATTTATTGAAAATTGGTGTCCGGGGTCAAAATGAGCTAAATTTTTGAAATATGAAGTGAAATCTAGGGGTTGCTATTGAGAAAAAAAAGTTGGTGCGAATTTTAATATGTAGATGGCCCCTTATGCAATTTTTATGCATAGCAAATTAAAGTGTGCGTCAATCGTAAACGATTGGTATCTGTAACTTTGCTGTGCGACTAACGACGGCCGAAAAATGTACAAGTGGGCCTTTTTTTTCTGCAGCTGTGCATTGCATGTACAAATAATTTTCTGAACATCTGCGTCTAGAAGTATACTTCTAACACTTGACGAACTTGCACTGTCAGTGACCCTGGTTGCATAAAACGTGTAATGCCTGTCGCAGATTCTTGAGAAGGTTTGTAGACTACACCCCAGTTCATATCAGCCGCTCCACTGCTTGTTATTCCGCAATGATGTTGTGTGCCATGTCTGAAGACTGCTCGTACGTAAAGCTCCTTCTACACAATGCTGTTAGAGCATGTAACACACTCCACCAAGGTAAACATACAAACACTAGCCAGTTAATTGAATTTGAATAGAGACCCTCAGGAACACTGGTCAGTAAATGTGTTTGCTTCCATACTCGTGGATCGCCTGCTTAGACCATGTCTGTCACCTGAACAGCTCTTGCAATACTTAGTATTTCAACCTGATGCCCTTGATGACATACCATAGTGTCAATCTGTGCTCGTGTATATAATTTTTTTAATGTGGATTACCCCAAACACTGCATAAGATGTGGAAGTCCAGTTCTATGGCCACCATGATTGCCAGATCTCATACCATTGTATATTCTAACGGAGCTGTCTGAAAGGAATTGGTGTACCAAGATTTTGTGAATACACAGACTTAGTTGGTCTGCATAATGCTTGTACTTCGTTGTATACTGTGTACTGTTAATTGAAAATAGTAAAATTGTAAATTATAATTGTGAAATTTGTTTTCTACTCTTCAAGAAGAAAAAAAAATTCAGGCATTAAAGAAGATCTTAAATTTATGTAATACTTTGCTGCATTTTTATATGATAAATAAAAAATATGCCTTTTAAAATTATGGATACATAAGCTTTTTCATAAGGTAAGTGCGAAAAATTTTTATTTTCTGTTTTGGACCCCTTTTTAACGAACAAAATTATCGATCCCAATGAATTCGTTAAATTGGTGTCCAACTGTATCTTACAAATATTTTTTAAATAATAATGAAAAGTACCCAAACCCACAGTTAAATTATAGTGTCATTAAATGACAAATTTTCTGATAATTCTTTATTTAGTTTTTATTTCAATTCTTTAAAATCTCAAAACAGATTTTTGAACTGTCTCAGGAAATTCAAAATGTTCCATTGCTTGAATTTTTTTTAACTTACTGTAATTTGATTAAAAGATCATTCATAAATGTTCCGATTATTCGAATTTTCCAGATAATTGAGGTTTTTCAATACAACTTCAAATAATAATTGAAACACAATTTTACTGATAACGCTGGCACATACACAAAAAAAAGCTGTTTATACATCGGATGCCACCTATCTACCAGCATGTATTTCGACCTGCTGAATCCGATTTTTAAGTCAGTTTAAGCCATACACCCTCGAGTATCGAGTAAATTGAAAAAATAGCGTAAATTGGATAAATGGTAATTAAAAACATTTATGAATCTAAACCAAGCACAATTCTAATGTATTTCAATCCGCTGAATACAAATTTAAAGTGTATTTTAGATTATAAACCGTTCTAAATCTCAAAAACAGGAAAAAAATCTTGAAAAATGTTAAAATTAGCAAAAAATCATCATTGTATAAATTGATTTGATTTTGATGTAATTTGATTTGCTTAATCCAAATCTAAAATATATTTGGCTAAGAATCCCTCAAACTCTCAAAAAATCGCAAAAAAACTGATAAAATAGCAAAAGTTACAGTTAAAAAAATTGAAAAAAATCTATAAAACATTATTAAATATGTTTCTTGTATTTTTTATCCGTAAAATATAAGTATAAAATCTGAAAATGCAAAAAAATTGTAATATCTCTAAAAAATGATGTATAAACAGAGTAAGGAGAGCGATTTTCTCAGATTTTAAAATCTGAGAAAATTGCAGAACGGTTTATAATCTAAATGGACTTTATATTTGTATTCAGCGGATCGAAATACATAAGAATTATGCTTGGTTTAGATTCATAATTTTTTTTAATTACCGTTTATCCAATTTATGCTATTTTTTCAATTTAGTCTAAAATTAGACTTAAAATTCGGATTCAGCGGGTCGAAATACATGCCGGTAGATAGGTGGCGTCAGATTTACAAGCAACTTTTCTTTTGTGTGTGTGTGCTGGTGAATTTTTTACCCGGTAGAATTTTGTCATGTTTTCTGCACCAAGCTGCAGAAATACAAAAAATTTTCACTACACACATACACGCACACACACACACTGCAGTATTCAATATATATATATATATATAATATAAAATAGCTAAACTTATGTAATATGGAATCCCAAGTAAAACATTAAGATATAGCACATAATAACAATTGCAAAACTGAAAACATGAAATAATAAATGATAATCCAGAGGTATAAATATTTAACCATATGTAAGTTAGTTAAGTTAACCATACTAACCTAAGTTAACCATATGTAAACATTTACAAATCAGTAAAATGTCAAGACAAATACCACTTTTATGAATGTTTCAATTTTGAAATGTTTTTATGGGTATTTACAGTTGTCACACACCTTAGAAACGATAAGAGGAGGAGCATGCTGAGGTGTCCTATCGAGTCGAATGCATAATTTTTATCATTTCAAAATTTTTAATTTAATTTTTATTTGTGATGAAATGAAGTAAGTAATCAGAAATTTTACTCTTGAGAGATAACTTTAGTAGTTATTATGATTACATAAAAGGAATTTTAGGATCCCCTGAAAATCAGGGGCCCAGGGCATGTGCCCCGAATGCTTCGCCGTAAATCAGTCCCTGAGCATACATATATGTATTACAGAAAAATGGGATCTCTGAAATAACATGGTTTACATAAATTGTCCATTAAGAGTTATATTTTTGTTAAATGAAGTATTTTTTATCAATTATTTCAAATAATTGCAATTTTTTAACTATATCTTTCCCCTTCTTTATACTCATGGTGTGATCTCATAACTTTAGCTATATTTTTAGCGCACAGTTTTAATAGCTGACTTACTTTTATAATCAAAAGCTATGCGTGTTTTATCAGCTATGGTGTGTATCGACTTTTTTGTGGGCTCCCCCATTGGAAATGTGCAGGTCCATGCCGTATATTTTTAACATGAAGGCTACACAATGGTTTTTTTTTAAACTTGAAATGGATTTCTTTAATATTTTGAGTTAGAGTCCAAACTTTAGAGCTGAAAATGTTTGTCGTTGGAACCAAAGCCATATCTTTTAAGCTGGAGCCCGAGACATATATTTCTATTTGTAGTCGCAACCAAAGAAGGAATGTTTTTTTTTTTTTAAATTATTATTCGAGCCGGATCCATAACCTTTTGGAGCTAGACCTGGAACAATAAAATTTTTTTAACGTAAAGAGGCGGGCCAAACGGCGGAAAAGGGTGAATTTTTCATAAAACGATTTCATCATTATTATTTTGTTAAAAACATTTTAAATTGGGGGGTGGGGAGCAGACTTCCTGATTCACCTCCTCGGGTACAAGGGGTCAGAGCCGTATCCAGAAAAAAAATTATCCGGACAAAAATTTCGGATGGGGACCAAACGAAAGAAAGGTTGAATTAATTTTTCACAAAGACGTCATCTTTATTAGTTTTTTAACAAAAGTTTAAATTTCGGGGGTGAGGTGGACTAGACCCCTAGGTACGGTCTAGAAGGGGGTACTCCCTCTCCAGCGGTCCTAACCCCCTACCGCTCCTCCAAGAGTTACGACTTTGACTATAGGGTCGAAGCTTTCCCGAATGTATTCCAAAGTGGGGGTGTTGAAAATTGCATCTTCCGCGTGTCTTCGCTTTATCATGAAATTTATGGTGGGTGGACTGGGAATAAGACTAGGAAAGGCGGAGGGGATTTCATCGCAGATTATCAGCTTCGGCGGTCTGCTGTAGTAGTGCTGAAGCAGAAAAAACAAAAACAAAACTGGTGTTTCGTTGGAATTGATTTTTCTCTTAGTTTAGATTTAGCTATTGCATTAGCATCTTGGAATATTGTTCATCGAATCGTTGAATAAACACTTCTGTGGTTGGATCATTTTTATGTCTTGTAAATAATGATAACAGTTATCTAAATAAATTAATCCAGTCAAAAATGAACAAAAATTTGTAATTTATATTTTTTTAAGTGAATCTAATATTGTTATCATGCTGTGTATGAAGTATATACAATCATATATCTATATCGTGTATATTGAATCAGCCATTACTGTACTTAAATTTATATTCAGTTCAAGTAAATTAATGTTTAAAAAATGAAGATTTTGTAATATTGTCTTTTACTAAATACGGATTTTAAATTAATGAAAGCGACACAGAAGAAGTATACTAGTTCTTTAGCTCTTCTATAGTGTTTCATTATATTTAATTAAAATACCGACAAGTCTAATCAAACAGTTATGAATATTATGTCATTTTAGGAGCTTTCAGAATCAAATATTGTTTACTAATGTAGGCAATATTGTATTCCTCAGGTAAGTAATCGAAAATTAAGCCTGGCCTGAATAATTCTCTCTAGAATTTCAGTTTTTCCATTTATTTTTACATACGTGCTATTAGTAAGGATCACAAAAGTAAATAAAACGCATCGGAAAAAATTTTGATTTTAAAAAGATGTGCATATTTAACAGTATATTATAGAACGTTAATATAATTAAAATATTTTTACAAAAAATTACTGTTAACATACTTGATTGAAGAAAGCCAAAATGTTGGTTGCAAAGTTTTTTTTTTTAACATTTTACAATTGTTGTTGTTGTTGCTAATGCCCTCTGGCAAGCCGCGGGCGGTGCCAGATTCCTCAAATAGGCAGGCAATGGGTGGAAGGGGCTGCTTCCATTTTAATGAGACCCAGTGGGAGGAACTCCGACTCAGCTTGAGGTCTCCTAATTTTGAACCAATTCCAGAGGAGGGACCCACCTCCTGAAATCGGCACCCCCAGAGGTATCTTTTAACAATTTGTAGGACATTGAAGCCACGACGGATTTTACGTGCACCAGCTCCCATTAGGGTACATGGTCCCACAACAGTCGAGCGGAGAGGAATTTGACCCTCCCAAGCACTGGAAAATCCGGATGCTGCTTCACTTTTCGTGTTCTTATGGGAACGGAGTTTAGTGCCCAGACCACTGCGGGTTTTACAATTGTACTAAAGTATAATACATGTTAAAAAAGGCGTATATTTTCATTTTTAAATTGAATAAAATAGTCATAATAAATTTACCATAAATCAAAGAACCTGTTCTCAAAAGAACAGGAAAAAGAACTGTTCTTTAAAAAAGAACGGGAACGGTGAACAACTGTTCTTTGAAAATAACGGTTTTCCCCACCTCTACTCTGGGCTATTATTTGCTGAATAGGTAAAACTGCTTCATTTTTAATGTTGAACGCAGCTATTTCTTCTGAGTCTGAGCGAAGTTCATTATTCTTGAAGTCCAAGTTAAATTTATGTAATTTCAAAAAGTCCAGTCAGAGAATAAAAGCGTCCGTAATATTGGCGACATATACCACATGGTTGTATCTGGCATTTCAAAATGCGATTTCTACTGTTGCTTTTCCGCCCACTTCGATCTTGTCACCTGTCACAGTCTGGAGGGTCAGCGAGGGCGGAGTCCAGATAGACTTCAAATTTAATTTCTTAGCCAGATCAGTTCTTATGATGGTTAGATTAGCTTCAGTATCAATCACCATGTGGCATGGGGAACCATTTACGTAACCGAGTACGAAGAGTCCATTACTGCCGCCATTCACTGAGGAAATCTGTAAGACTTTTAGGTGGGGCTTTTGAATATCTGGCAACCTCCGCCCCGGGAGATGGCCACCTCCTAGTTAGACCCTCCCTCATGTTAGAGTTTTCTTGCTGGTTATCATGTAGAACGACAGTTCTACGAGTGACGCAGCCAGCCCCAAACAACCAACCGTAAAACTTCGTGGCACTTATATTTACAGGTAGCTTTTCAATTTTTAAAAGTTCTCTTCTGTATCTCGGAATCCGCTCTAATGAATTTTTTAAAATTAATATATGATTTTAATTAGTGCCAAATTCGATGAGTGACGTCGCCGGTTATGCTAGGAAAACTCGTTTTCTTTATTTAATCCAGTTCAAAGAGGGAACTATTTAATCCGCGTAAGGAAATACGGAAAATGATCTTGTTTCAAAGACGGTAAACAAGGCAGGGAGTAGGAATACAGTGCTGTAGATCCGTGACAAGATTTGTACGAGTTACCTTATATCGTAAACCAGTTTGGTCGTAGACAGCTAGTACGATTCGCTTCCGCTTTCTGACCAGATGACTTAGGTTCTATCTCCGACGTCGCACTTTTGCGAGGTGAACTTTGTGTTACTGTCGTTTTTGTTTTATTTCATTTTAAAAACTAATAACAGATTATTATATACTTTACTTATTTTTTCTGTAATTTATTTTGCTATAATTAATAATTAAAAATAGTTAAGACTTTGAATTAAAAACTCATTAATTGAAGTATTTTTTGGTAAAACTCCCTCCTAACTTTTTCTTTCAGTATTTCGTTTCTCTAGTATTTTGATAGCTATTTCTAATTAAATTAAGTCTTTATTTTTCTAATATTATTAACTCTATTTGGAAAATTCAATATGTAATTAATATTTCAATGATTTTTTTTTCTCTTCAGAAAGCTCACATAATTAATTAATAATATTTATTTAGTATTCAAAGGAAAATAAATAGTAGTTTTACATACTAACTAGTTTTAATAATAATTCTTTTACTCTTCATGTATATATAAAATTTATTGAAATTATTGAATTATAATTTAAGACCAATATTCTTTTCCAAATCTTAGGTTTTTCTCACTTTTCTTTTGTATTTCTTTAAATACCAGATTTAAAATTTTGTTCAATACTTTTCAGATAGAAATTTGATTAATTAATCTAAATTTATACATGCACTATATTTTGTATTAGACATTTAAAGGCCGGAGATGGCATCTAAACAAGATGTTGTGCCCATCCGAGCCGAGTTGATAAGATACTGAAGATGGTAGATAACTGAAGTATAAATGTCCAGGGTCAAGGACGTGCCAACGTTTTAGAAAATGGGGGGGCGACGAAACTACCTTGCCCCCCCCCCTCCTCCCCTGGAGATTTAGTATATAGTGTAATGACGGAAAGAAACTTGCATTTCAAAGCGAAATCGGAACTCAAATTGTTACAAGTGTGAAATTTGCCTCCTCTAGAAATATTTTTTAACTTTGCCCCCCCCCTTTAAAAAATTCCTATGGGCGTCCATGCAGGGCTCCTCAAGGCTTGATTGTTGCAGAGAGAAAGAGCTATATAAGGTTTCGTTATGAAGGTTTCAAAGGCTCTGCCTCTCGCTTTCCTGTAAGTAAGCTGGTTCCCATTTTAATCTCGAAAGTCCCGTAAATCCCTGTATAAAAGTTGGCATGCCTAGCATGCTCCCACTGCCCCCCTCCCTTCCTACACACCTCACAGATAGACTCACAGAATTGTTTCACTACTAGACTGACAACGAATGAAGCCAGAATCCGAAGTTGTTTATCCGAACAGTTTTAATATTATCAAGAACGGGCTTAGGGCTTTAGCGGCACTGGACAAAAACGAATTGCAGGTCTTTCGAATTTGTCTACTTACTAAATAGTGGATCTTGACTGCTCCCGCCATTCCCCAGAAAAGGTTGTACTGACTCTAATTAAGTAAATTTGAATAACTGCATTAAATAATGTAAAAGCTGCATCCTTGCTACTTGCCGGACTGTAAATTTGAAAAAACGATATAAACGAAAAAACGAACCCCCTATACACGAAATTACAAATTCTGTACTTTTTCTCGGCTATGTTTACTGATGCGCAGTTTTCATCAGATCTAGGTCAGTATGTTTACTATAGACTACTTCATATCTATGAATTCAATAGTTTTTTAGCGTCCCTGGGCATGGGCGCCGGCAGAATATTTCCCAGGGGGGGGGTAAAGACTACCTCAACGTATGGTTACCATGTTGGAAAGAGCAAAAAAGTAAGGGAAAACACTGCATACAAAAATCCAGGGGGCCATTGCCCCCCTTGCCCTGTGCTGCCGGCGCCATTGCCCCTGGGTGGTTACCTAGTTTGCCACCTCCTAAGCACAACTCTGAATTATTTTTGTGCTAGTACTGTGAAAAGTACAGTGAAGACCAAGTTGGACAAGTTTCTGGAAAATAGAATGTGTTCATAACATACAAATGTACCACTATAAATTAGACACTTTTCGAGCAAGGCCGTAGCCAGAAAAAAAAATGGAGAGGAATATGCAGTGCTTCGGAGAGGGCGGGGGATATATAGTACTAAAATTTTTTGCACCTGTAATTGTCTCCAGAGTCAATGCAAATAAACTACTAATACACT
Organism: Cheiracanthium punctorium; assembly: GCA_038373885.1. Lineage (NCBI taxonomy): Eukaryota > Metazoa > Arthropoda > Arachnida > Araneae > Cheiracanthiidae > Cheiracanthium > Cheiracanthium punctorium. The sequence continues at coordinate 125,678 of JAWZYV010013423.1, forward strand.
GACCAAAATTTCGGGGAGTGGGGGGATCAAACCCCCACTATCCCCCCTTCTGGCTACGGCCTGGTTTTTGTGGGTACAGCAAGTGCCTAACTTTTGGGCAGAGTTTTCACTGCAATAATGTTTTAAACTTCTTGTTATGCGAAGGCATAACATTTTTCAATCATGCTCTGGAAAAAGTACAAGTATATGCGAAGTTTTTAAGATTCTTCAAGTATGAAATACAATTTTTCCCCCCAAGTTCCCAGAGTGCATTCACCGGGACCGCACAGACATTGAATTTTCAGAGAAGGGATCTTCAGACCACACTGGGTGATATCATATTTCTGTAAACAACGTAACTGCGATGCAAGGATAATCTTTTCGCCAGACACAGACGGTTTCGCAGGGATAATCTTTTCGCCAGACACAGTCAAAAAACTCATAATTTTCAGGTTTACAAGGAAAAGGGAACCCCCATGTCAATTTTTATCTCTATTGGCTACAATTGAAAATATGCAGTGGATACTGTGACTTTGTGCCAAAAACATAAGAATTAGCCAAATTGGCGTAAGTCAAGCTACAGAACTTCGGTAACGGTTTTTGTCAGTTCGATTTGAAATTTCAGAAAAGCAAGCCAGGCCTCTCGGAAGACTGAAGGGTTTGAGACCTCTGTCTCACTCTCCTGAAATCGACCGATGCCTTCGGCTGGATGTTTTTGTCGCTGTTTGAAGAAAATGAAAATTTTATTATTAGAAAATTCCAAGAGATCGACCGATGCTCTGAACTCGGCATCAACTGTTCCGCTGATACATCTATTCCTGCGTTTGGGAAATATCGCCTATTCCTGCTGATGAAGATTTTGAAAATTCTTTCGTCTAAGAATTTCGTTGATTACAAAAATCATTTCTTATAAGATCGAACTGTTCCAGCTGATGAAGAATTTTGTGGTGCACCAACTATATACGAAATCAAAATTAGAGAAATGAACTATCAGAAGAACGCTGGAAGAACGCTAGGCCATCGCAATATCGTGAACTATGAACTATGAGAGGAACGCTAAATTATCGCAATATCGTGGACTTGGCGATAGTATATAAAATCTCACAGACTTTGTGAGACACCGTAATATTGTGGACTGAGTGACAATGTATAGCGAAATTAGTGGAACTTTAGAATTATGAACTTCGAAAATTTGTAAAAGTGATGCGGGAGAAATTATGAACTCATGAATATGATATCATTAACTTGAACTCATGAATATGATATCACCCAGTGTGGTCTGAAGATCCCTTCTCTGAAAATTCAATGTCTGTGCGGTCCCGGTGAATGCACTCTGGGAACTTGGGGGGGAAAAATTGTATTTCATACTTGAAGAATCTTAAAAACTTCGCATATACTTGTACTTTTTCCAGAGCATGATTGAAAAATGTTATGCCTTCGCATAACATCACCTCCCTCCGACGAGAAAAAAAATTACCATGATCAAGCCATTCGTAGAATATCACAAGCACATGATGTTTCTATAAAAAAGGATTTACTGTTTGTTGCCACCAACACGTATGATTTTTGACTAAGATATCAAATTATGCACACAAAATTAAAAAAAATCACCTAATAATACTATACAGAATACCAGTAATCATATGCAAGTATAGAATAACGCAGATAATATAACAATGTAGCACACAATGTAATAATATTCAGTATATAATATTCAATACATATACCATAACATTTAATATAAGACCATATATATTACAGATTACGACACAATCTTTCTTTAAAACACATAACAAATTCATATTTTTACTTTAGAAGACACGATCAAATGTTTCTTGTCTGCTCTCAGTTTCTCTTATCATTTATTAACTTTCAAAATCCACTTAAATTTATTTATTCTCAATTTATTCAAATTCTTAAATTTTCTCATTATCATTTCTCATTCACTTATTAACATCATTTTATTTTCAAATTTCTTTTTGCAGTATGTCATTGGGAATTATCAAATTTTACAAAAGCACCACAGGTCAAATTAACAGTCTATGAAATTAGATTTTTTTTTTTAAACAATTCTGAAGTTCTCCAACTGTAGGACCCGCCATACACAGTTAGACGTGTAATTGAAACTTAAGGCGCCATGAGTTTACAACACTTAAACTACGAAATTGTTAAACATAACCTCCATTTTCTTTCTTTTTTTTTTTTTTTTTTTTTTGAGATGTCTTAAAAATTTTAAAGATTTTGAGTACGACTGTTAAATTATTATCTAATTTCAGAAAGAACTGTTTTTGAATCTGCCTACGAAGAAAGTTCATCATTTCTGATATTTGGTCTGAGAGACCTTTGTACAAAAATCTTACTGACGTGTACCTTTCTTTCCCTAGGTGCATCATCTTCCATTTTCTCTAGAATGAAATTATCGTTTCTTAGTATTTTCTTTATTTCCCAGGGCCCATTATATTTCTTTTGTAATGCTCCTGGTTCATTAAATTCTTCTAAATATACCTTATCACCTAATTTGATACTCGGTTTATTTCTACCCTTTGTGTATTTGTTATATATCTTGAAATACTCCTTCTCATTTTCCTCTATATCATTTTTCATCTCTTCAGCTATTAATTTAACCTTTTCAACATAATCTTTAAATTCAAGTGTATATTGAGGATCATCGAAAGCATTTAATGGTAGATTTAATTTTCTACCAAAGAATATTTCTGCAGGTGTGTATTGTGTGACAATGTGTTTTGTATTGTTGTAGTGAAGTTTGAAAATTAGTAAGTTGTATGACCAATCAAAAATTCTGTCTGAAATTGCAGCTATACATTCTTTCAGGCAGCGATGGGCTCTTTCAATGGTCCCGTTCGATTGTGGGTAGTAAATAGATGATTTTCTGTGTTCAATATTTAGTTTTTTGAGGAAGTCTTCAAACTCATGAGAGCAAAAATTAGTCCCGTTGTCAGACAGTAAGATTTTTGGAATACCAAATCTAGAGAAGTATTCATTAAGATGTTTAATAATATTTGCCGATGTAATGTTACTCAAAGGGATAGCTTCTAAATATCTAGAATAGTGATCAATTATTGTTAGGACGTAAAATTTGCCATCAATTGATCTAGGTAATTTCCCGACAATATCAATGGCTATAAATTCACCTGGAGCGAGATGACTTTTAGGAATAAGGTCATACTTAGTCTTTTTATACTTAGATTTATTTTCTAGGCATTTACTACAATTATCGCAAAAGTTTTTTGTGTCTAAATACATTCCTTTCCAAAAAAATTTTTGTTTCAAACTTTCATACGTTTTTGAGGTTCCAAAATGAGGAGTGTGAGCCAGTTGTAAGCAATTTTTTATTAATGATTTGGGAATAAGAATTCTGTTAACTAGGGACTTGTTTTTTCTAGCTTTAAGAGAGGGTTTAATTTTAACCATAACCAACTGTGAGTAAGAGTCAATAAAATATTGTTCTTTTGTTTTAGGATCATTATTATTAATTTTCTGTATAATTGATTTTATTTCTTCATCCTCTTTCTGTTTATCCAAGATATTACTTTGGCTTATGTTGTTATCAGTTTCAAAAATATTTAAATTGTTAACTTGAAAATCGTCTTGGGTCATTCTTGATAGAAAATCAGCTGGGTTATTAAAACCAGGTATATGTTTCATTTCATAGTCAAATTGTTGCATGTAAAGTAACCATCTAGCTACTATATCAGGTTGTTTATCCAACTGAAGATGATAAGTCAATGGTTTGGCATCTGTTAAAATAGTAAATTTTTTGCCATATAGTTGCTCATAGAAATGTTTGCATGAAGAAAAGATAGCAAAAAGTTCTCTTCTTATTGAAAGATACCTAGCCTCAGCAGGTGAAAGTTGCCTCGAAAAAAATTCAATAGGGAAGAATTGATCATTTATCTTTTGCATCAATATTCCGCAAATTGAAATTTTGGACGCATCACAAACTAAATATAATTCTTTTGAATCATCTATATTTTTTAAGGTGGGTTTGTGAATGATAATGACCTGCAGTTTTTCGAAAGCATCCTGACATTCCTTACTCCATACAAATGGTGTATCTTTTCGAGTGAGTCTTACTATAGGCTCCACTATTTCTGCATAATTATAAATTAAGTGTCTAAAATAGTTGAGCATACCGAGGAAAGTTTGTGTTTGTTTTAAGTTTTTTGGGACAGGAAATTTATTAACTTTATTTATGTTCGCTTCAGAGGGTGAAAAACCGTGTTTGTTTATGTTGAAACCTAGGTATGTAATTTCTGATTTACAGAGTTGTAACTTTTGAGGATCCAGTGTTAAATTAAATTTAGCCAATCTATCAAAAACTTGTTGTAGGTGAACTTTAAGATCATTTAAAGTATCAGCAGCAATTATTATATCATCTAGAAAATACTGAACATTAGGCCCTTTCAAATCACTTATGCATTTCGAAATAAGGGTATGGAAATAAGAAGAACTATTTTTACTGCCAAAGAATAACCTAGTGGGCTGAAAATTTCCAAGTTCACAGCAAAATGCAAGTTTCTCTTTGTCACATTCTTTAAGCTTAATTTGAAAAAATGCGGATTTTAAATCCAGCACGCAGTAATAGTTTTTGCCTGAGATGTTATGCAGAATATCCGAAATTTTTGGAAGACAGATTTTGAAAGATTCCGTAATGCAGTTCAATAATCTATAGTCAACAACCATTCGGAACTTTAATTCTTTCTGATTACTATTGAGCAATGGCTTTTTTCTTATAAAAATAATAGGAAAATTATAATTCGATGTGGAGTTTTCTATGATTCCTGCCTCCAAAAGTTGACTGATCTCTTTCTGAGCAAAGTCCTTCGCTATTTTGGGTATTGGATACGGCTTAGTTTGTATTGGAAAGTTATGTAGAAGTTTAAATTCTGGAATTACAGCATCAGTTGAACCAAGGGTTTTATAAGATTTTGAAAAAACTCTGGAGTTTTGCATAAGCATCCTTATTAAATCGTTTCTATCTGTTTCGGCTAAATGCTAAAAATCAAAATCATCTTCTTTTAATTCCTCTTTTCTTAATTGGAGTATGTCGGTTAAATTTAAATTGTTTACCTGTAAATGTTCTTGATTAGAAGGATTTACCTTAGAAGTATCATCAAAAGCTTGTAAAAAACCTAGTTTAGAATTTTTCCGTACAATAATTGGATAGTTGGAGGGATTCTCTATTATAGTGTAAATATACTTATTCTGACTGACAGCATGTAATGATTCGGAAACAATGTAATTTAATTTGGTTTGTTTCGGTGTAAAAATAAGTTGCAGCTCACTTTTTAAAATATCAGGAATAATTAATTTAATTATTTGAGAAGAGTTAGCTTTAAGTGTAACATTTTGTGCAGATCTGGCTGAGAAATCGTTCTTTCGAAACTTTCCTTTCTTTTGCGAGTTGAATTTGTTTTGTGATGTAGATTCTATATTATTGGCATGCATAAGTGTGGGAGAAGAGTCTTCAAATTCAAAATGCTCATTTTCCATAATTAGTTTTTTATTTGCTGTATCAATCAATATTTTATTTCTTTGCAGAAAATCATAACCTAAGATTATATTGTACTTAGAATTCCAATTGCGTTGAGTAACAAAAAATTGATTCTGGAACCATTTATTTTTTATTCTGAATTTAATATTGACAGCGGATAAATATGGGATTGTTGAATCTCCTAGAGTGTGAATTTTTACTGAGCGAGATATATATTCAACTTTAGATGTTTCTTTGATCATTTCCAAAGCACTTGGCTGAATTAAGCTTAAATTAGCACCTGTATCAAGAAGACTCTCAAAAGAGTTTTGACCGAATTTTAATTTGATAATTGGTAAATTATTATTGTTGGAAGAGCATGACATGACAAATAAGTTGTTGTTATTATTTTGATTAATTTCTTGCGTTCTCGTTTCTCTAGTGTGAGTAAAGTCTGCTAGTGTTTGTGTACTCTTGTTTCTATTGTGTTTTACTGCATACTCATGTGAATTCTGGGTTCTTGCATGACTACTCTTGTAGTTTTCGAACTCGCAAGAACCCGCTAATAGTTTAAATTTCGTCTGTAGGGATGATTTCTGTACCTGTTCCCAGAATTACTTCTAGCATTATTTCTGGGTATAACTCTTGAATGCATATATCGATTCGAATTAGAATTGTAATTGCCGTTGAAATTAGATGTGTTATTGTAGCGAGTGCTTCTATCACCCTGTAAAGTTCTGACCCGATAATGAGAATTGAAACGTCTGTGAGGATATCTGAAATGTTTTGGATGATTCCAGCAATTGACAGTGAAGTGTCTTCTTCCACAAATTAAACAATATACGTTTCTTCGAATTTGCTCATCCGAATTATTTATGTTTTCCTGTACTTGCATGCTATTTACCGTTTTGTTCCCTGATATGTTTTCAATAGTTTTTGCTAGTTCCAAGATTTGTTGATTAGTTTGAATTTGATTTGTTATCACCGTGTTCAATTCTGTTGAATTTGCATTATATGCATGGTAGTGGGGATCATTCAATGCGTTTTCAATATTTTTTGCCCATTCTATCGCTTTATCAAAAGTTTTAGGATTACGCTTCATGAGTTCTATTTTTATGTCGGGACGAAGTGCATCATAAAATTTGTTAAGTTTGATTTTTTTAGCAAGCAATTTTATATCTTTTGTGGAATTTTCATCAATTCCTAAATATTTATCAGCTTCAATGTTTATTTTTTCAGCAAGCTGAGTGACAGTTTGATTTGGTGACTGAGAAATGGAAGAGAAATTATGCTGCAAGGTTGCAAAAGACTCTTTTTTAGAGAATTTATTTTTTAGCAACTCTTTAAGATCAGTTGCTGTGCTAGCCTTGCTCGCAATAGGATCATTGGAAATATAATGCAAAGCCTTGTCTTTGCAATTAAGTTTAATGATTAATAATTTTTTTGTTTCATTCCACTTTTCTAAAGCAGCCACCTCCTCGATCTGTGTCAAAAAATAGTTCACATTTTCATCGGCATTACCATGAAAAAATGGCAAATTGCTTGCTAAACTAACCTCCAAAATATTGTTATCAGCCATCATTAAATGATTTAATCTTAAATTGGCACAAATATGTCTAAATTCTCATCTAGTTTCAAATTTAGGATCTCAACACTTCATCAGATATCTCAAAAATATGTTAACCTATTTGACATACACTTACACATATATAAAAATATAAAATGATGAATATACAACACTGTGCAATGAATATAACATGTCTTTTCGAACAATGTATGTTTTTTACATAAAAATATTTTCCATAATAAAGATAAATGCGACATGTGTATATATACATATATTGTATTATATTTGAATTCAATTCTTAACATTTTATAAATAACCCGAGGCGTCGCAACCATACGGCACCATTGTTATAATTATTATTATTTGTTATAATTTAATGGGGGAGGATATTGTTAAGTCTTTATTTAAAAGGGGAGCCAATGATCATTATAATGGTTAGTACAAATTTTGCGCTGAGCATATGAGAGAAATATTAAATCTTACCTGAAATGTATCCACATAAGGATACCGCTAAATCCTGAAATTTAGTTTACTCAAATAATAACTCTATTTTTTCAGACATGTCTTTATTTATTTGTATATTATATTCATTGCACATACAGTTTGTCAACACATCCTAAATATGTCATTCAATAATAATTAATACTTTATGATCAATTATTTCAGAGAATTATACTAAAATATCGGGTACCCTTCAATTTTGAATATTAACAAATTTATTTCAAAAAGTATTTTTACTTATGAAAGTATTTATGTAGAAAATTCTTCAAACGATTAAATCCCTTTCGTACTATAATCATTTAAACATTACTTATACCAACACAATCCACTAAACAAATCATTTCAAAAACACTAAAATACTTTTTATATACATAATAGGGTAAAAATAAATTTATCATACCATGTTGGGGCAGATGTAGTGATACCTTTCGAGTTCATAATTTCTCCCGCATCACTTTTACAAATTTTCGAAGTTCATAATTCTAAAGTTTCACTAATTTCGCTATACATTGTCACTCAGTCCACAATATTACGGTGTCTCACAAAGTCTGTGAGATTTTATATACTATCGCCAAGTCCATGATATTGCGATAATTTAGCGTTCCTCTCATAGTTCATAGTTCACGATATTGCGATGGCCTAGCGTTCTTCCAGCGTTCTTCTGATAGTTCATTTCTCTAATTTTGATTTCGTATATAGTTGGTGCACCACAAAATTCTTCATCAGCTGGAACAGTTCGATCTTATAAGAAATGATTTTTGTAATCAACGAAATTCTTAGACGAAAGAATTTTCAAAATCTTCATCAGCAGGAATAGGCGATATTTCCCAAACGCAGGAATAGATGTATCAGCGGAACAGTTGATGCCGAGTTCAGAGCATCGGTCGATCTCTAGGAATTTTCTAATAATAAAATTTTCATTTTCTTCAAACAGCGACAAAAACATCCAGCCGAAGGCATCGGTCGATTTCAGGAGAGTGAGACAGAGGTCTCAAACCCTTCAGTCTTCCGAGAGGCCTGGCTTGCTTTTCTGAAATTTCAAATCGAACTGACAAAAACCGTTACCGAAGTTCTGTAGCTTGACTTACGCCAATTTGGCTAATTCTTATGTTTTTGGCACAAAGTCACAGTATCCACTGCATATTTTCAATTGTAGCCAATAGAGATAAAAATTCACGTGGGGGTTCCCTTTTCCTTGTAAACCTGAAAATTATGAGTTTTTTGACTGTGTCTGGCGAAAAGATTATCCCTGCGAAACCGTCTGTGTCTGGCGAAAAGATTATCCTTGCATCGCAGTTACGTTGTTTACAGAAAAATGATATCACCCAGTGTGGTCTGAAGATCCCTTCTCTGAAAATTCAATGTCTGTGCGGTCCCGGTGAATGCACTCTGGGAACTTGGGGGGAAAAAATTGTATTTCATACTTGAAGAATCTTAAAAACTTCGCATATACTTGTACTTTTTCCAGAGCATGATTGAAAAATGTTATGCCTTCGCATAACACTTCTTAATAGAGAGGAAGCGAATTATATAGTCCCCCCCTCACCTCGTACACAGGAGAGGCGAAAACCCCCCTGCCCTCCCTGTTGACTTGTGCCTGATAGAGGGGGGGGGCAAATTATATAGTTCGCCCCCTCTCCTCACACACAGAAGGGGCGAAAAACCCCCTACCCCCCTTGTTGGCACGTGCCTGTCCAGGGTTCTGGCCTACCGGATGGCTGATAATCTAAAAATTCGGAGTTTTGGACGGTTTTTCTCACGATGTAACGTAAATACGCTTCAGAAGCACTAAGAAAGTCAACCGTGCAAGACCCCCCACCCCCTGCCGCCCTTACATAAGCAATACGAAATACTCCTCGAGTAGGTTTACCATAACACAATACAATACAACCTTTTCAGAATAGTTTCTATAGTTATATGCTTTTAGTGCGGACCGGGACATTTCACCGACACCCTTTACACCGACAAGACATTGCACCGACACCGTTTCACCGACTGGACCTTTCACCGACATGGATTTTTCATCGACTGGACATTTCACCGACATGGATTTTTCACCGAGTGGACATTTCACCGACACGGATTATTCACCGAGTGGACATTTCACCGACACTGATTTTTCACCATGGACATTTCACCGACAGGACATTTTACGGGCGTGGATCTTCACAGACATTCGTATTGTCTCCTGAAATTGTTGATATCATATCAGTGGCGGATCCATGGGGGAGAATTCAGGAGCTCGAGCCTCCTTCCCTAGAGTGAGATCGTGTCGGCAAAATGTCCTGTCACTAATTAGTGTTTTCTTGGAGTTTCAAAACATTATAAATTTTTTCCCGCATAAGGAACTTTTCTGTTTCATACAACTAAAATCCCCAATTAAAGTTTTTCTCAAAGTTTAAAAGCTATGTAATTAACTTCCCATTTTTCCATGTTTGCCTGAACTTAATTACCGACAAGGCCGTATAAAACGACATATATGCTTATTTTTGGTACTGTACAGTGTTTTTCTTACATTGAGAGAAAGTGCTGTTGAATGGATGTACTCCCCCCTTCACCCCCCTCCTTCGAAAATTTGACGTGTATTGTTATCAAAAAATACACTTTCAGTACGATTGTTTTTCTCAGATCTTCTTTTACTGTACTACACAAATTAATTATATAAATGAGTTTTAATTACGTAATTAATTTAATTACACAAAGTTAATAAATATGCACTCAAGTTAATTATTTTTTATATATGATATAATTTTATTAATGTTAATTAATTACGTATGCATAATTAATACGTATGATTTTTAATAACGCACGTATAATTAATTATGGTTTATATGAGTGTTTTTGGCAACCCCCTACCTCCTACCCCAACAAAAATAAATAAATAAACTATAGTCACGGCCCTGCTTTAAACGCCTAAACTTTCTAGTTTTGTACAAAAGAAATCTTTTTTAGATATATTGATAATTTTTTGAGAAAAAAGAATGATAATAAGCTGCTCTCTTTATGGGAGATTTTTCGTTAGATGTATTATTAAAACTGTGTGGAAATTGGCCTGCCGTCGTAATATTGAAAATTTAGTCCATTTCAAAGTGCCTGAAATGCTCATGTAAATGTCCTGTTGGTGAAAAATTCATATCAGTGAAATGTCCTGTCGGTGAAAAATACATGTCGTTGAAATGTCTAGTCGGTGAAATGTCCACTCGGTGAAAAATCCGTGCCGGTGAAATGTTCAGTCGGTGAAAATCCGTGTCGACGAACTGTCCAGTCGGTGAAAAGTCCCTGTCGGTGAAAAATCCCTGTCGGTGAAATGTCCATTCGGTGAAAAATCCATGTCGGTGAAATGTCCAGTCGGTGAAATGCCCTGTCGATGTAGTTGTTGACGGTGAATTGTCCCAAACCCCTTTTAGTGTATGTTAGAAAAAACTGAAATTAAATTAACATAATGTATTTCTTAAATTTATAAAACACAAAAAAAGCAGATAATTAATTACTTGGTGAAAGACAGAATGCAGTAAGTAAATTTATCAAAAATGTGGCTGCCTTTTAAATCTATCAAAACAGCTCAATTAACTTAGTATTTTAAAGCCTCTAATTTATGGGAATCATTAACACCAAGGTTTTCTTTTTTTTTTTTTAATCATCCTAAAATAAGTATAATATGTGCTAATTAAGAAAATACCTTAAATAAATACAGTAGAATTTTTCAAATTCAAAATCGACGTGACTTAACCGATTCTGCATAACACAAAATTCCAGATCATAAAAATCCTGTAGTATTATATAAAAAAAATCGTTATAATCGTTATAAAAAAATCGTTATAATCAGAGAAATTCCTCATTAGAAAGATGCTATTGTTTTAAACATTTTAAATAAAATCTAAAACCTTTTCGTTCTAATACGGATTTATTATTATTTTAAGGTCTAATTTCGTCTTGATAATTCAAATTCCGTTAATTAGCACTCCAAATTTAAGAAATTCTTCTGTATTTAAAAATAACGAAAGGGGATATATTTAAAAGAAAAACGAGAAACAGATTAAAGTTTAAACACGCATGCGCGAAATCACTAATAGCCACTGGAGGAAGCGTACGATTCTGAAAGAGATAACAAAGCTAGTGGAAACGGAATTCTGCTTTAGCGTTATGACATTTGAGTCAGTAAAGAATTGGGGACAGCAAAGACACAAGGGGAAACGAGCTTTATACGCCCGGGTTATGTCAGCACGCCCTGTCTCTTCTCCACCTACAGCATGCGCATTACCGATCTCGCGGGCATACGAAATTCTTCTGACGCTGGAAAAAACATATATGTATTTAGTTACAACTGCTTTCTTCTGACACTGGTCTTTTTTTTTTTCGAGGGTGGGGGGGGGGTGAACCTTTACTAAATTAGTTTATTTTGGTTTCTACTCAAGGGATGTGAAGTAGGTTTCGATTTTTAGACCGACAGCCTTAAGGGAATTTCATTTTAAACTTCTTTTTCTTTCAGGGGGGGGGTGTCGAGAGTAATTCTATTTTAATTCATATTTTAATTTTTTTTAAATAAATATTTTTTTGCGCGAATTCTTAAACTGGTAGTTCATCTAAACGTTCTCTAAAAAAATGAAATTATCAACTGATAAAAAAAGCAAACAAACAAATTGTAGTATGAAGTTAGTTTTCTAAAAAGCGATATAAAACAAATTATAAACAATAATTTTTTGAGTAATTTTCTATTTTATCTTCTGACATATATAGTCATTATAGTCATTAATTAATTTAATCAACAATTTTGAGATGTATCATTAACTTAGTTAAAAACTTATAGTGTATCTTAATATAGTTAAAAATTTAACTTAGAGATAGCTTTAAACTGAAAGCAAACATTGCATTAATAAATTACATTGCATTAAAATAATAGAACGAGTAACTAGATTATCATAAATTAAGAAGGAGATTATTAAATTAATAATTTTAACGAAACTTAACTTACGGGTATCGTTAAACTGAATGCAAATTAATGAATCACAATGCATTAAAACAATAGAACCAATAGTTATATATTGTTGTTGTTGTTCTAGAATTACGGCCGATTAGCTACACGTAGGTTTTAAGCCGAGAGGTGAGGTGCCCTCCGTGGGGGGTCTTTCTAAGGGGTCCTAACCCGTATTTACTCTAAGTTTTGGAGGAAAATACGGAAAACTCCGAACGATTAGGTCGGCGGACGCAACCTGGTTTCGAACAAGGCACCTTCCGTCTCCAAGTTCAGAGCGCTATGCGCTCGGCCACTGCTGGAGCCCAATAGTTATATACTTATAGTAAAAAAGTTAACTTACGTTTAGCATTAAACTGAATGCAAATTTATGAAATAAAATCAAAGATGGCGGCAGGGATACTAATCTGTACTCGACCCAAATTATAAATAGAAAATTACTCAAAACAGTATTGATTATAATCAGTATTATGCCTCTTATTATAAAATTCTAACAAAAACATGTCAATTTTCTGTTACATGTTACTAAAGAACTTGCTGTGACTTTTTTAATCAAATACTCTGATACTGCATGAAAACATGTTTGTATATTTATTTACATAACTTAGTGTCAAGCAAACTTCTGAAATTCGCCCGTGAAACTAATTTATTATCTTCTGACCATACCCTAAAAAGTAATGATATCCCCATGCAAAAACCCTTAACTGGTTAAAACTTTGTGACGCAGCATTTTACTTTATAGCTCTATGAATTTTAAATATGGGTCTTAAAAATAATTATGTCAAATTTTGAGTGACGCCCTGCTGGGATTTTTAAAGATTTGTTTTTAAATTCCATTACAGTTACTTTCATTTTATTTTCTATCCAGATTTACGCATTTAAGCAATGCTTTTAATTATGAAATACACTGTCAAATATATCACACTTTCACTGAGTCTATATAATGTATTCCAATGAATTTATTTCAATAATTTATCTTTTGCGTCACGCCATCCAAAAGGGCAAGTAAAATTTACGTAATTATTTAGTTAGTGTCATAGTAACCAAACTAAGTGAAATGTATATGAAAGTTTTGCTTGCCCTTTTGGATAGCGTGACGCAAAAGATAAATTAAATTATTCAAATAAATTCATTGAAGACATTATTTAGAAAGTTTGATATATTTGACAGTGTATTTCATAATTAAAAACATTGCCTAGATGCGTAAATCTTCTTTAGAAAATAAAACGAAAGTAACTGTAATGGAATTTAAAAACAAATCTTTAAAAATCCTAGCAGGGCGTCACTCAAAATTTGATATCATTATTTTTAAGACCCATATTTAAAATTCATAGAGCTATAAAGTCAAATGCTGCGTCACAAATTTTTAACCAGTTAAGGGTTTTTGCATGGGGTGAGACTTTCTGCCACAGTACTTTTGTACATCACCTTCGACGCCACACTTCGAGCAATTTACTTTCTTTGGGCTATCTCTCGTTCCACCGGATCTTAATTTTCTTTCCATCAGGCCTTCAAGTCTCATCAATCTGTACTCAACGCTCTCTGTGTCTTTATCAGCACGCTCGTGGCCGTGACCGCTCTAACAGCATTCCGATCTTTTCTCACGGCCCGTTGAGCTGCCTCTAGCTTCATTCCGAACACAAGAGCAGACTTCAAATCCTGATAATCCTCCAACATTAGTGACTTTTGGGTTTCTGGATCCCCGACGGCTTCAATAAAATCACGTGCGGCCATTTCTTCTCTGACATCGTCAAGATGGTCCATATAGGCTAGATGACACAGCCTATCTATGTCCGAGGCCATCTCTTGAAGGGTCTCGCCAGGTCTTTGCATCCTTGACTTTAGTTGTATTCTACTTTATTCTTTTTTGGCACTTCTCACCGAATTTCAACTCCAAGGCACTGGCAAGGGGGTTAAATCTCCTATCTTCTTTTCTCCAATGGTTTGCAAAACGTTAATTGCGTCTCTGCTAAGGTAAGAGACCAGTTGGTCCGCTTTCTCGCACTCGCTCCAACCATTGGCTTTGGCGACGATTAAGAATTGGGTCTTGTACTCTTCCCAGGGAGTCTTTCCATCAAAGGTCGTTAGTTCCACTGCTGGGCGGCGTGACGACAACTTGATGTTTTCAGGTAATTTTCCCAGCTTCACTAGAGAGTCCAGTTTTTCCTCAATTTTTTTCTCAAATTCTTCACTCACAATTCTTCACTCTCCCCAAAAGCTTCACTCTTTCACGCTTCTCGTATTGACTCACGCTAGTATTGACAATCTCTTCTAAATATTTTCTTGATTTGTCTGTATTTTTTCCTCTAGTCCGGATTTCATTTCTTCCAGCCCGGCTTCTGTTTTCTGCTCCAGTCCGGATTTCATTTCGTCGTGTGCGGCTCTTAACTCTTCCACTCCGGTCTCCACATCGTCGTGTGCGGCTCTTAACTCCTCCAATCCGGTTTTCACTTCAATGTGTGCTGCCTTTAACTCGTCCAATCCGGATTTCATCTCACCTTGTGCAGCTTTTATCTCGTCTTGTCCGGCTTCATCGATCTTTCGAAGTTGTTCTTCCATTTTTACTCTTGTCAAAACCATAAACTGGAAAATTAAAGTCTCTCTATAGAACCCCGGTTCTGACACCAAAAGTTGCAGAATACTCTGCTAGTTTCTGGGTTCGTCGTTCTAAGTCCAGTTGGTGTAGAAAGTTCTAGTAAAAAATATACTTGTCAGGATGGAACACAAACTTTATTGCTTCTAGAACTAAGTAGAACAATCAGAAATACGAAATTCACATGTACAATCTAACTGTAATGTACTTTTAACAGTCCGCTTAGATCAGAAGCTTTCACAAATGCTATAATTCTCACATAAAATAAAACACATCCTCAGGTAAAACTTCAGTGGAAATATTCGAGGTATAACACTAACAGTCCCTCAAGACTCAGCAATCAAGAATTTACACACAGCACTTAAAAACATCTTCATAAACAAGCGCGAAACACCGCTTCTATAACAGAGCAAAGCAGGCGTACTCACAGAGAGAGCTCCATTCACACACTCTCGACGGGACAAACTCACAATGCACTAGGGCTTCTGAAACACGCTTATATTTATACACGAAGGTACAAGAATCTTCGAGAAAAGTCTATTTCTCGAGGATTCCACATAAAGTGGGAATTTTGATTACGTGATAGAACAGAAATGTTAGGTTATTATGTGATTTTAATGCAGCAAAAGCAGCTTTACAGGCCCCATAGGGAAAATCGCACCAAATCAGCAAAATGTCACCAAGCTTGGTGACTTTTGGCGAAATATCCCCAAATTTGGCGCCAAAAATAAGTCCCGAAAAGTGAAGTCACCGAAGTCCTAAGACCGATATTTCTCGACATTTCTAGAAACCTATAGAAAAACAATGGGGTAACCGAAACCTCCGTATCTCCGGTTCTAGTTGACGGATTTTGATGCAACAAAAAGCAAAATTTAACTATTTGAAGCGTAGAATACGAATTCTTAACTATTTTAAGCCCCAGAACAGTGGGTTGCCCCGAAAATTCGTAACAATATGCGACACTCAATCTTGTCCAGGCCAGGTGATTTGTTATTATTTTGTAACTGGATACAATAAAATAATTACTTTATAGAAATTGGTGTATATTCCGAAATGCTATCTATATACTCATTAACAAAAATGCCACCATGGTCACCCGTCATTTGAAAATGACTGTCCAACAGCAATTCTTGTAGAACATTATAGTGAGTGTCCACAGGAAGGCCGTAGAAGACTATGTTTATCTTCAGATCATTTCAGAAATCTACCATACAGCCTATTAAATATAGTAAATCTTTCAAACTTTGTTTTATATCGGCAGTCCGTAGTATAGGAAGGATTATCCTGTATAGACTACGATATGTAATTGTGGTCGCTGCAGGTCTCAGAATCTAAGACCTGCCAGCAGGTTACTGTTGATATTATATCCAAAGAAGTTATTGTTAAGTCGGGGTGTCCTGTGTGTACATCATGCGACCATGTTGGGGGAGACTGGGGGTCATTCAACACTACAAGGTTTTTTTAAGCTATATTTTCCAAAACAATCTGACATCGTCGGTTCAAATGATCATATTCCCAAAGTTCTGCGTGCGCGTTTATATATATAAGTCAGCACCTCTCTAATATAAAATTCTCCACATTATTTATAACCTGTGTCCAAACGCAAAAGTCTTGTTCAATGTTCGACGAGGGGGTAAATACTGTGAGCCCACAGTATATGTTTTATCCTTCAAGTATAACTTTATAAATATTAAATTACTAGAACAATGTATCTCAGTGGCCAGATACTTATTTTTAACGACTATTGTTGCTGTGCGATCTATTGAAAAAAAGGATCTAAACAACTGAGGACAACCATATAACTTGTTGTCAAATCATATATAAGCTGTTTATAAAGATCAGCCATTATACCACTGACAAGAGGAGGAGGAACTATCACCGGGAAATTAAAGCCAAGCGCGACACTACAACACGTTTAATTTTTTAAACTAATATTTGTGCATCATAAATTATCAATCCCTTATATGCATACACATTCATATTTTCCAATACTATTATAATGCTGTGTGAGGATACCAATTGTTATAATTTGTACCGTGGAATAATAAAATCTAAGTATACAACGTAAAATACATTAAAAACAAAAACAACAATATATATGCACATACACATGCACACACATATTCACATATATACACATATATTCATCATGTAATACAGGCACCTCCACATAAACATTGAAGCCTTCATATAAGCATAAAATTGCAACATCCCATAAATATAAGTAAGTTCATTCACATATTACGCATCACACTAGTACTGTTATGGTAAATTTTTCATCTAAGATATTCCAATTTATAACTTCTGCAATTCAGCGTAAATAAGACATATCTGCCGTAAGTAGTTTTTACATTGCGTTAAAAATAAAAATTGTTGATATTTATCCATACTATTATTTGATCTGAAGTGATGTGGCATTATGGGACAGTTTTCAAAAATGTAGTGCAATTGGTGACCCTGACGGCCGCATATACATAGATCATTATCCAGTTTCTCAATCTTATACATATAAATCGGAAAATAACCGTTCCCAGTCACAAAAGGAACAATAACAGGATGAATGATTGTTTGGGAAAATTTCACAATTTTAATAAAATTATATTTATTGCGACCATTACTTGAGTTAATCCATTCATCTTGTCAGGTTAAAAAATAAAATTAAAAAGAAGAAGCGAAGATTCAAGATGGGGATTTCAAAATCAACGTATTTCCAAATTCCAAATGAAGAACTGGCGAAATTCGAATGGCCTGGCACCGAAAGTGAAAACACACAAGACGCAATAAAAACTCATTTTTAAACTGATACGTATATATTAACAATTATTTACATCTTTTTGCACAAAAAGGTTGATTTTACATAATTAATTCAAATAGCGACAGCGTCGCTTCAAATCTACATTCTGAACATGCTGTCTGGCGCGAAAATTCGAACATAAACAAAACATTTTTGAAAGAGAATCATGGGAGTAAAAGTAGAAGTATATTTTTTCTTCTTTTAAAGCGCGTTGCGCCATCTACAGAAATTAATTTCTACACACTCCCTGTGAAGCAGTTAATCACATATTTATAATTAATTTTCTTACAGTTAATTCACACATTTATAATTACTAATGTTTTCCTTTCACCTATTCTAAATTTAATACTCTTTGCCATTTTTAAATCTCCCATCTCTCCATAATGCTATTTAACTGTTTCTTAAATTACTTTGGTTTTAGCATTTGCAATACAGTTTGTTGGTGCCTTTAGTCTGAGAATTCATTTATTTTCTTCGTTCCCACGGGGTTTTAATAATTTTGCATAGGTTACATTTTATCTCTATTGATCCCCCCTGTGGCGTGTCACATTTAAATTTTAGCATACACATGTAAGGCCCAACGTTTCTTTTCATTTTTACAATCTGGCGATTTATTTGGCGACAGTTCCTTTTAGCGCTCAGCTCCATCGCCAGGTTGGCTTTCGGTTCTCAGACCTTTTTCACACACACTTCACGCTTTGGTCTCTGCCCTGTAAGGTCACGTTTCATGTCGCTATTTTGCCAGCCACCGCACTAACCGTATATAATTTGTAATTATTGATAATGTCAATAAAATATAGTACAACTGTCTATCGACATGTTTTTCCGGGTTATTGCTTATTTACACTGAAGCTTTGCTCGACCGTCAATTCCTTTAAAAGCTTGTTTCCCTCTGTTGAACAGCCGTTTCCTCTATACCAATGATAACTATAGGCATCTTTAAATTCATGACAAAGTAGATTAACCTTAACTCATTTATTAACTTCTTAAAATTACATTGCATTAGCAGACAAAACTGCCTTCCAGATTCCATTGATCGCATACATCGAAATACCGGACAAGCCTTTTATATATTGATTCAGCCGCATATGTGGACATTCAAAAGACGTCGCCACTCTGAAAACATAAGATAACTAAAAGATATCAACTTCAGGATACTGGCCAGGCAACGCCATCTATTGGATAAAATTACAATTAAATATATACAATTAAATTCCAACATACATCCCCCCCCCCCGATGAAGAACCTTCATCATTCATATGAAGCAACACAATTCCGAATACTAAACAATTAAATTTTAGATTTTCAAATAAATTCACATACATAAAACTTACCATCATAAAACACTAAATCTCACTATCAACTGCATTAAAATTTCTAAATCATTCTAAACTGCAATGATAAAACAAAATTAAAATACATGATGCACAAACAGTATAGTTTCATTCAAATTATAAACAACATCAGTTATCATCGTTGGGCAAAGCTGACAGTTTTGTTATAGGTCTTTTAAGTTCACCATTCGCAGTTTTCACCCTTACCACACGAACATGTCCATCCTTCCCATGAAACAGTTCAAGAACCCTGCCTAGCCTCCATCTTAGAGGAGGTTAATTATCATCCTTTATCAACACCAAGTCATTAACCTTTAAGTTTGGCTTGCTCTTCATCCATTTATTCCTCTGTTGAAGCTGGGATAGATAGTCTAAAGACCATCGCTTCCAAAATCTCTGAAAAATTTCTCTAAGTAGTTTCCAGCGATCTACAGGAGATCTATAACAAGATGACAATTCGGGTTCAGGTATGGATGTCAGAGCTGTTCCTATAATAAAGTGTCCCGGTGTCAAGGCAGTCATATCATTTGGATCATTGGATACGGGCACAAGAGGTCTTGAATTTAAGCACGACTCAACCCAGACAGCACAGCAAACTTGCAGCAAGCTTGATTTATCAAGTCAATAAGCTTGAATTAAGCTTGAAAATTCCAAGCGTGTAAGCTTGATGCAAGCTTGAATCAAGTGTTCTAGTTTACACTTTACCAGCTTGCATTAAGCTTGACATTTCAAGCTTAAAAAATTTTCCTAAAAAAAAATTTCCTAAATACACGGGTCGCCGAACTCGCCCCACATATTTTACTTTGCCACGCATTTCCCCTCTACGCTGAAATTTCAATTTAATTTAATCTGTTTCCATCGAGTGTCCGTGGCTAGAATAGAACCCGGGACCTTTCGGTTCGTAGCCGAGCGCGTTATCCATTCAGCTACCAAGCTTCGATGGAAATATGACTAAAGTTTGAAGTGAATTATCAAGCGGTTTTCTGGCCAGATTGATAAGTGGGCGATATGTTATTTGTTTTTTTTATTTTTCCATGGGATGCATCAAAATTAAAATAATGTTATGTGTGATTTAGAGAATCTACTAATAGGGAAATAAACATAATATAAACTTAAAAGCAGCACATGTTTTAAAACTTTCGCAACACTCATGAGCAATACTGCTGGCCAAAATCGAGACAAACGACTGATTTTGAAATAAAATTCGTACTATAATTGTATTTTATTTTGAAGAATTTCCATATTTGGAAATATAGAATGGGTTTACTTACTTAACACAAATTTTGTGTTAAGTAATATGAAATCAAAGAAACAGATAGTTAAACGTTACTTCGAAATGCTATATCACAGTTGCTAACATGTATGGAATACAAACACTTTAGTCATTTTTGTAAATATTTCTTATAATAACAAATAATTGAAAAATTTTGCTATTTTTTAACGCTAAAAATTCTCTTTACAAATGTGGTTATTTTCCTACATATTGGTATGCTATATCGATATAGAGCATTTCGAAGAATTAAAAATAAGTTTAAATTAATTTATGCAATAGTAAATTTGAATTATTTTCATTGTTCATACTTTATAATTAAAAAAATTATTTAACTTCTGAATTTTTTTTATCCTTTGGGCCCTAAAATCTGTAGGCCCTGGGCAGTTGCCCTGTTTGCCTTGCCGGTAATATGGCGCACTGGTAATAAAATACACATCTTTTACGAACTTTCAGCAAATTTGAGGACGCTAGACAATTAATGTCCATTCTCTTTCACAGATGGCGCCATCTACGCTCCTTTAAAAAGGAAAAATCAACCGAGTATTAATTGTCAAGCTTAAATAACGTTATATTTAAGCTTGACAATTCAACTTGACTCCTGCAAGCTTGCTGCCAGCTTAGAATGAGTTGAACTGTCAAGCTTGCATTAATGCGTCAAATTCAAAGAAATGTCAAGCTTGATTTAAGCTTATGTGCTGTCTGGGAACTTGGGCAGTTAAGGTCAGAAACTCTTCCTGAGTTAAAATTTGTTCACCAATAGTTCTTTTTAAGTGGATTTTCATTTGTTTTATTCCGGCTTCCCAGAGACCCCCGAAATGAAGCGACGAAGGTGGATTAAATTTCCACACTATCATTTCGTCAGTGAAGTATCTATTCCCTCGTTCGAAGAAATCTGAAACATCATTTTTCTTAATTCACGGTCAGCTCCAACAAAGTTCGTGCCTCTATCGGAAAATATCTCTGATGGTTTACCGCGTCGAGCCACAAAGCGTTTCAATGAGGCAAGAAAACCCTCAGTTGTAAGATCAGAAACCATCTCCAAATGTATAGCTTTTGTTGCGAAGCAAATATAAAGACAAATATAACATTTGTGAGATTTTACACCTCGCCCCTTACGAGATTTGACCTCGAAAGGGCCAGCCAAGTCAACGCCGACCCTTGAAAATGTTCTAGCAGGAGTTACACGCGCTGACGGCAAATTTCCCATTAATTGAGACGACATTTTTGATCTGACTCTCCAACATCTTACGCACTTCCATACTTGTTTCTTTATTTGAGATTTTGCATTTACAATCCAAAACCTTTGTCTTATCACAGAAGTCAGTAGCTGAACCCCACCGTGCAAATACTTTTCATGATAATACTGTATAATTAACTTTGTAACGTGATTGTTTTTAGGCAATATAATAGGGTGTTTACTATCGTCAGAAATTTCAGCATTTTTGAGTCTTCCACCGACTCGTAATATTTTTACTTCATCTAAATATGGATTTAAGGAGAGAATTTTACTTTGAGTGTTAAGTTTGTTTTCCCATCTTTAAGCATTTAATTTCGGATGGAAATTCTAAATACTGCACTGTTCTAAACACCAGTTCAGATGCCTATCTCACCTCCTCTACAGTCAAAACTTCAAACCTTCGATTACTAGAACTAAGTTATTTACAAACCTTGTACACCAGGCCAAAATTCTTTGTAATTTAGTCCATGAAGAAAACTTTTTCAAGATGCCTAACCCTTCGTTTATATCGACAGTGCTTACCAGAACCAAATCATCCGATTTTTCAATTTCTTCCTCAATAACCATTTCACCCTCCTCCCGAATCTTTGGCCAATAACTTTTATCTCTCACTAACCATGAGGGTCCGCTCTTCCAGTTTTTATTGTTGATTAATTCTCTTGCGGAACATCCCCTAGTTAAAGTATCGGCAGGATTACTTTTACCATCACAATGTCTCCAATCCTGAGGGTTTGTCAATTGTTGAATTTCTGATTCACGATTACAAATAAATTGCTTCCATCTTGTTGGAAGACCTCTAATCCAATAGATTGCAATTGTACTATCGGTCCAATATGTAACATTTGGTACATGAAACAATTCTCGGAGGTACTTTCCTATACGAGCTGCAATTAAAGCACCTAATAGCTCCAACCTTGGAAGTGTTAATTTTTTAAGAGGTGCTACTCTTGATTTAGACATAATAAAACAAGTATTTATCTCACCCTTATCAGTAATATATCTGAAAAACGCTACAGAACCATAGGCTCTCAAACTAGAGTCGCTGAAAATATGAAGTTGAATATCATTCTGTGATACGTAATTATTTACCTCAAAAAAATATCTTTGTATTGAAAACTCAGTCAAGTGTTCTATCTCAGAACACCACTTGTTCCACTTCTGCTTCATTTCAAATTCAAACACCTCGTCCCAATCTACACCCTTCGTCCACAGTTTCTGTAAAAAACATTTAATTCGTATTGTAAAAGGAGTAAGAATTCCAAGTGGATCAAAACACTTTGCAGCACACCTCAACACTGATATTTTTGTATCAGTCACATTATTAAGGGCCAGATATAAAGGTTGTACATCAAGTCCCAAGTTATCTGTATGTGTGTCCCAATTCATTCCAAGTATCTTTGACAATATATTCGAGCTGGTCTTGCTAGCTAATAAAATATGATTTTCTCTCCATTTCTCCCTTAATTCCTCCGAATTAGCTTCAATTTTCCTAAGCGTCATGTTAGCGCTATTTAAGATATTTGCAGCAGCCATACAAAGTCTCAAAGCATCCTCCACCGAATTTGATCCAGAGCACAAGTCATCCACGTATAGGGATGTATTAAGCATTTTAAATGCATCATAGTTCGTTTCTTCATATTTACGGATGTGGTGTTTAATGACACAAGCTAGTATATAAGGAGAACACTTAATTCCGAAGCCCACACGAGTCATTCTGTAACATTTTAAATTCTCATCAATTTTACAATTATCAGAAAACAAAAACCTCAAAAAATTTCTATCCACAACATCTATGCCGATTTGCAAGAAAGCCTTCTCGATATCTGCAGTGAACGCAAATCTGTTTTCTCTAAATTTCAAAATAACATCCAATATATTAGGATTCAAATTTAAACCATTTAATAAACAATCATTGAGGGATAATTTGTTTTTACCCTTAGAAGATGCACCAAACACAATTCTCACCCTGGTAGATTTATCGTCCCTAATTACTGGATGATGAGGCATAAAGTAACATCTATCAGAAACCTCAAATTTATATTCTTCTATAATGTTTTTAGCTAACTGATGAATTAATATTTCCTTATATTCCTGAAACAGCACAATATCTTGTCTAAACCTTCTATTTAATCCAATTAATCTCTGTTTTGCAATTTCGTAATTATTTTCCAAATTCTCTGGATCCATTTTCCACAGTAATCTTGTTTCATAACGATTGTTCTTAAATGCAATAGCATTTTCAACTTCTTTTATCTTAATGTTATCCGTTTCATCAACAACACCTTCATTTTGTTTTATTCCCAGTGTATCAAGTTCCCAAATTACCTTAATATCAGTTAGAATATCTTTAGTTTCTTCAACTATTATCTTATTTACATTACTTATTATAAAAACACAAGAAACAGCTTGAAAGTTAAAAGGTACTTGACCCTGAAAAGTTATTCCAAATAAAGTTTCAAGAGCAACTAATTTCCTACTTAAGGGATGAATATTTCCACTCACTACCTCCCAGTAATTGTCAGAACCTATCAACACATCTATCGGTAAATCACTATTGTCCGAATTCCAAAGTGACATTTTTCTTAACTTTTCCTTTATCCATTTACTTGGAATATTTACTAAATGAGCTCCCGTAATTTTGTCTACCACTAAAGCTTTAATTATTACCTTCATATTTTGATTTCCAGAATTTTGTAAATTAACTTTGACACAGTCATAATTATCCGCTGAAGGTCCCTCCCCACCAAATGTATGTATTTGTGCGTTTTCGGTGTCAATAACTGGAAGCTTTCATTCATTTGCTAATTTTTTACTAATAAAAGTCCTATGAGATCATCCATCAATTAAAATTCGAATTAACTTGTTCTTTAAACGTGAAGAGATTACAACTGTACACGTTTGAAAAAATATAGCTGAACTATTATCTAAGTTACTTGCACTGCATGTAGCAACAGTTGTAGAATTAGACTCATTAGACTTCGGTTCTGTGCAAGTGCTTGTTTGCGAATTGTCATACTCCTGTTTTTTACTTCGACTTTCACACAGAAGAGTGTTATGTGAACCCCGCCCACAAATATTACATGTAGTACCTCTCCTAAAACAGTTCTTAGCAATATGTCGTCCACGGAGACACGTGAAACATAATCCACGCTTTCTAACAACATTTTTTCTTTCTTCAACAGTAATAGAACATCTTTCCGAGCTATGGTCTCCGGAATCGCAAAATACACAGTTATGAGATACAGATGTTGCAAATGCAGTTGCACCTAACCTTCTCTTTTTATAACTATCATTTTCACAACTCCTGTTTTCCCTGTTATTCTGATAAACTGAAGTATTATTACATCTTTTACTATTTTATGAAGAAACGTGCTCCCGACACTGAATCTCAGTTTTGAGAAATTCCAACAATTAATTCCCTTACATTAAATTCGGTTTTCGAATTTTGTTTTCTACTAAATTACAAAGTAAGGTCATCAGGCAATAGCATCAACAATATCGGATACAACAACTGACCATAAGAATCAGAAACCACATTCAGCGCTTCCAACGAGCGAATATTAATTTCTATATTATCATATAGTTTTCGTAAAGCATACACTTTAGCAGAATTTTTAACAGCCTCAAGATTTAGCAACTTACTCATGTGGGCATTTATTGTCAAATCTACTCGACCGAATCTTTCCTTTAAAACATTAACTGCAAATTTATAATTATCTTCGGTCAGTGCCCCCACACAGTGATTTCAAATAATTAAATTTATCAACTGAGCTTATTGTGTTATTTTTATGAATAGAAGACTCAAACCGGTTCTAAAAGTCCATCCAATTACTTGGGTCACCAAAATATTTATTTATATTCAATTTTGGAAGTTCAACACCAACCCTAGAAACGATATCTTGCACACTCGGAACTCTAGAATCAACAACTTTATGTTCAAAATCCCTCCTCGCCACCTCTTCTATTCTACATTTATAGCTTATCAACCTTTCCTGATACTCTTGAGAGAAACTATTTCGCCCTCCAGTTCACTTTCCTCTACAATAAGTTTTTCAATTTCAATGTCATAACTTCTTAAAAGTCCCGACTTTGCATTTAACTGTTCCAAAAATTCCCTCAAACTAAACTTATTAGATTCATCTATCCCTTTATTCAAAACAGTTTCTATCTTCGTTAACAATTTGGTTGTTAAACTGAACAACCAAATTGCGTGCTACACCACGCAATTTCCACATTCTACTTAATTCCTCCATTTTAACGAATTCTTAATATTCAACTGTTCACGAACTCCACTATTCAATTGTATTATTCGTGCAACTATACAATGTCTATATAAATGCTGCTTACCCTAACCCCGAGAGTTCCAATGTTTTAGTTTTATTATTTTGTTGACTTATTAAATATGGCTAAGGGAGATAATTTCCAGATTCCATTGATTCCAATATCAGAAGGCCTTGATCTCCGTTCAGTTATATCACGTCCCGGGTTCACCAACATGAAGCTTTGCTCGACCCTCAATTCCTTTAATTAAAGGAAGAGATTGAGCTTTTAAATTTCCCTCAATTTAAAAGCTCTCTTCCCTCTGTTGAACAGCCGTTTCCCCTATACCAATGATAACTATAGGCATCTTTAAATTCATGACAAGGTAAATTAACTTTAACTCATTTATTAACTTTTTAAAATTGCATTGCATTAGCAGACAAAACTGCTCTCCAGATTCCATTGATTGCATACATCGAAATACCGCACAAGCCTTTTATACATTGATTCACAGCCGCATATGTGGACATTCAAAAGACGTTGCCACTCTGAAAACATAAGATAACTAAAAGACATCAACTTCAGGATACTGGCCAGGCAACGTCATCTATTGGATAAAATTACAGTTAAATATATACAATTAAATTCCAACATCCACTATACCACAGAATAGAATAATTTACGTCTTTCTCGAGTGTAGAATGTCTCCCATCGGAATCTACACCACATATCTTGGTGCCGTATGAAATGGTCATGCCTTTAGAGATTTCGTAGTGCCGGTGGCTGGGCAGGAGTGTCTGAACTTTTCTCCGCAGCGCTGTGTTTTTTAGAAGACTTCTGTTCGGACTCTACCGAATGCCGAACCCTTGCCAGTCGGGACAGTAGTCTCCGTTCTTCACTACATCCCATGAATATGCTGCCCTCTGTTCCTGCTAAAAGGCTGTCTTCGAAGCTTGTGTTTAACATCTGATATGTGAACATCACCTATGCCGCTTCGTGCTTTCAATTCTACACCGCCTGCCTACGTGGATTCTCAGTACTGCGGTTATGAAGTCTGGCGTTTTCGAACTTGTGTTTGCCCGACGCTGTGTCGCCGTTCGTCGGTTTGGACGGTGTGCGCTTGGCTCTCCGATATAGTGTTTGTGTAGAGCTGCGGACTTAAGAAGTTCGGTACGGTTTTCGGCAACTTGTGTCTTGCGCGGTGCTTCGTGTTTACATGTGACTGCCTATGTGTTACGTCAGCGTGGTTATCCTCACAGAAGAGCAGATTATTTTTCTGCCACTCCACGAAAGACGTAGTCAACCGTGTACTTCGCAAAATATTCATCGCTTTTCTTCCGGCATCTGTGCTCATGCATTTTCATTTTTGTGGGTGCTTTTGCCGCTTTTTCGAGGAAAAGAAAGTCTTGTGACTAGTGTTCTACCACATCGCCGATGTTTTCCGTTAAAGTGATTGTGCCGATATAGAATATCTGCCGATTCTCTGCAACGTATATTGAAAAAAGGGGGAAAACACTCACAATTGAACTTTACAATATATTTTTATGCACATTTTTCATTTTTACATTATTCTCATATTTTTCTGATTTTTATTTTCATGTTTATTTTATGCCTTTTTTATGCAAAGTAAGTAAAACACCTTATTGTTTATGTTTTAGTTTTATTATTTTGTTGACTTATTAAATATGGCTAAGAGAGATAATTTTCAGATCTCAATACCTATGTTTGAAGGAGATATGACTCAAGTAGATCATTTCTTTTCCTTAATTAAAGATCTCTCAAATATAAATAAATGGTCTGTTGACAAGACATTGTTGTTTACTAAATCAAAAGTACCTGGACCTGCTCTGGCATATTTCCTTCAAAATCCTGAACTAAAAAGATCACATATAAATCTGTTAAAAAAGGAATTTGAGAATTTTTTTCAAAACTAATGTAACTGTATCGTTGGTTGATTAAAATAATTTAATTCTACTTCCTAATGAGTCTATTAAAAATTTCACCCACAGACTCAATGTTTTAGTTAAGAAAATGTATGAGCTGGATGATCAAAAATCTTTACATACTATTAAGTATGTGTGCTACATCCAGGCTTTACCCTCACAGTTTAGAGTTAAACTACTCGAAGAAGGAGTTAATACATATAAAGATGCGATTCGGAGAGCTCAACACTTACAAAATATTGCTAATTCTAAAAAGAATTTTTCCTTTAATGCACAACAGCCTTCTATTACAGATCAGCTACAGAAACTTGCTGATCAAGTAAATGCTCTAACATTATCTAATGTTAATAAAACTTCTCAAAATACTGATGACAAATCTAATAATACAAATAAGTCTAGATCTCATTTTGCAAATTCTTATTCTTTTAAGAATAAAAACTTTCGAGTTCAAAGGTCTCAGAGGTCCAATCGACTTCATACTACCACAGTTTGCCAGCTCTGTGGTCATTATTCTCGTACTGCTCGAGACTGTTTCAAATTTAGAAATTTACAACGAAATGATAACACTTACAAAATATTGCTAATTCTGAAAAGAATTTTTCCTTTAATGCACAACAACCTTCTATTACGGATCAGCTACAGAAACTTGCTGATCAAGTAAATGCTCTAACGTTATCTAATGTTAATAAAACTTCTCAAAATACTGATGACAAATCTAATAATACAAATAAGTCTTGATCTCATTTTGCAAATTCTAATTCTTTTAAGAATAAAAACTTTCGAGTTCAAAGGTCTCAGAGGTCCGATCGACTTCATACTACCACAGTTTGCAAGCTCTGCGGTCATTATTCTCGCACTGCTCGAGACTGTTTCAAATATAGAAATTTACAACGAAATGGTAAAAGTTATTCTTTTAAATATTCACATTATCAGAAGTCTCGTAATTATGAAAACAAAAATTTAAACTGATTGGGAGACGCGATTTTTCTGATGGAATTTAGTCTCCATTGGACATTCAAACATCAGATAAGAAAAGTATATTTTTCAATGGTAAAAACATACAAGCCGGTGCGCACCCCATGTAAAAATGGCGACAGTCGCTGGAGCTTGGCGGCCGCCAAGCTCCAGCGACTGTCGCCAACCATTTTCCACGATCAGCACATTAAAATTGCACATATATTCCACTAAAAATGAGCAACCAGTGGACCGTTTTTAACTAAAAAAACCTCAGTGGATTCAGCAACCTAGTTGTACAGCTATCTAAACTAGGCAACCAGTGGTCCGTTTTTAACTAAAAATCCTCAGTGGAATCAGCAACCTAGTTGTACAGCTATGTAAACTATGCAACCAGTGGACCGTCTTTAACTAAAAAAACCTCAGTGGATTCAGCAACCTAGTTGTACAGCTATGTAAACTACGCAACCAGTGGACCGTTTTTAACTAATAAAACAACAGTGAATTAAGCAACCTAGTTGTACAGCTAATGTAAACTGGGCAAACACTGGCCCGTTTTCAACTCAAAAAAACATCGGTGGATTAAACAACCTAGTTGTACACCTCTTATAAAGTCAGTATGATTAGAATAGCACGAAATAGCACTTACGAAAACATAAAACACATCGAATATCCATTTAAAATTCACATTAAAAACCTTAAACATTGCAAAGATTCGTTAAAAAAGAGCACTTACCTTTATTTTTTTTTTAAATTACTGCTCAGAAATGTCCCCAACACCCACCGGCTTATAACGTAACACCAGCATGCTTTCTTTTATTTAGCTCTATATTCACACCATATTTCTATCAAACACACACAAAAGAACACTCCTTTTCCTTTCAAAACATAAAAAAACTCCATATTCCACACATAAATACTGACGACGAAATTCCCCGATACGCTTACTAACCTACGATAAAGAGTCCGTAAAAAAGAATCAAAACCACAAGGAAAATCAAACATTAACTTAATCCACTCTATCACCAGCCACAAACAAACAACTATCGTCATTCAATTAGCACTGAATGAAAATCCCATACTTCAAAACACCCCGTGTTTCTCTTTGGTTACTAATCTAAACAATCACCGGCAGGGTACTTCACTCCAGCTGAGCATCGCCCATGACGACGCCAGAGCCAACGACAAATCAATTTGTAAACAAAACATCAAAATGTAAACAGCACCGTATACGGAATATAGTCCTTTTCAATTCTTATTTTGATCTTGAAAGTGTTTGTTTACCTAAATTATCTCAGGAGCGTCGTGTGAGATCAGTAGCAACAATCACGGACTCTCAAATTTCTTTGGCCTCGAATGCCCAAACACAGACTGAGAATACTATTGAGCTAGTTTCTAGTGTACATTCGACTGCACCTGTATTTCCTATCATTAATGTTTATGTTAACAATCATCAACTTAATTTCTTATGTGATACAGGCTCATGAATTTCATTAATTATTAAGACATTTTTAATATAATTAATCAAGATATTACTTATAAACATTTGGCTTCTTCTATTTCTATAGCTACTGTAAATTCAAAAATTAATTTTTCCTCATGCATAAAATTGTCATTCAAAATTGGAACCAAACAGTTTTCACAAACTTTGTATGTAGCAGACATACACGTTAATGATAATTTTCATGGAATATTAGGCTAAAATTTCTTTCATGAAAATCATATTGTAATTGATACTACTGACTGTTCTTTACTTTTCAACGATAATATTCGAGTGTATTTTGAGAATCCCACTGAGGCAAACAATCGCCTTTCTTGTAATGTCACAAATGACTCCAATTCTGAAAAGCAAATTGAACCTAAATTGAAGAAAAATAATACTGTTGATAATAATGATGTATATTTAGTTAGAAAGGTTATTTTACAACCCTTTGAACAAGTTTATATTGAAGTGTTTTTAAAATGCAAACCTATTTCTAAAGAACTGTTATTTGTACCATCTTCTCCTAACAATGTGAAATCATGTGACTCTATAATTAATAATCCCTACTTTGGTAATGATGATATTGGTAATAAATCGACTTTTCGTACTTATATATATGTGCAAAATATTTCAGATAATATAGTACACTTAAATAAAAACTCTAAAGTTGGATATGATAATGAACTCGATAATGTTGTGGATGAAGTTAAACTTACACATAAGAGTCAAGTATGTAATGTAATTCTGCCAACAAGTGAAATTTTGCAGAAACGCAAAGAGGAATTGTCTCCCAGTGATTTTGATTTAAAGCGTTTAAATTCATATGAATCTGATCAGCTCATTGAGTTACTGATTGAAAATTTTCAGGCCATTTCTAAATCTCTTAATACTTTAGGACATAGAGACAAGGTTAAGCCAGTTTTAAAATTCATTAATGATTTCCCGATTAAAACCTTGCCTTTCCCAATTCCTCAGGTTTTGCAACTGCAAGCCAAACAGCAAATTGACCAACTGGCTGAAGCAGGAACTATAGAAAGAAATATCAGTGAATGGAGCTGTCCAATTTTACTTTTCAGAAAAAAAATAGATTCTTCGGGAAAACAAAAGTACAGATTAGCACTTATTTGAGAATGTTGAACTCAGTCATTCAAGGGTCTTCATATCCCTTACCGAAAATTCAGAATATTATCACACAGTTATCTTCATATAAATATTTTACTTGTCTTGATTTTCAAAATGCATACCATCAAATTGACCTTCCTACAGATCTAGAAGATAAGCTAATATTTACTTCCCAGTATGGTTGTTATTTCTACAAAAGATTGGTTTTTGGTTTGAAAAATAGTGTATCTAATTTTCAGTCCTTAATGGACATGATTTTAGATGAAATCTATTCTGAAGGCATTTTTTCTTATCAGGATGACCTAATATTTGGTTCTAATAGCTTCGAAGAAACATTCAGTACGTTACAGATTGTACTTAAAGTTTTGTCTAAATATAATTTAACTCTTTCCCCGAACAAGTACTCTTTTCACGGGAACTCTGTTGACTATTTAGGATTTAATATAGAAAATCATCGCATCATACCTATTAAAAATAATATTGCTAGTATTACTTCCTTCCCCACTCCCTCCACTAACCTACAATTAAAGAGAACCGCCAGTTAAAGAGATTTATTGGATTAGCTACGTTTTATAAACATTGAATTCCTGTTTTTTCTGAAATTGTTCAACCATTAATTTTTTGACTACTCCTAAGGCAAAATTTGAATGGACTGAATTTCATGATCAATTATTTAAACAGATCCAACAAATTTTATTTTCGCAGCCTATGGTTCGTCTACCTGATTGGAGCAAAAATGTCTAAACACTGATGCTTCATCAGTCGCCATTAGTGCTTGCCTTTTAACAAAATTTGATGACCAGTTGTTGCCTGTAGCCTATTTTTCAAAATCTTTAAACAAGGCCGAGCAAAAATATCCAGCCATAAAGTTAGAATTAATGGCAATTTATAAAGGTGTAATTGCATTTAAATATTATTTGTATAACAGAGAATTTGTAATATTGTCTGATAGTGCTCCTCTAAAAAAATATAAGAAAACAACTAATCCTCCTGACATTGTAACCAGATGGCTTATGGAATTGTCAGAATATTCTTTTAGATTTGAACATATTCTATGTTCACAAAATGTGTTGGCTGATTATTTGTCTCGAGATAATTTTGAATCTGTTACACAAACTCTTGATACTAATCCTAATTTAATTTTTGAAAAGATTGCATTTTACCTATTGTTGACAACAATCAATTGAGTAATAATGAGCATTTTGTTAATTATTTGGTTACAGAAACTCCTCATGGTAGAGATCCTCTCTTGGAGGTTTCTCATGAAACATTTCTATCTGAACAACAAAAAGATACTGAACTTTCTCCTATTTATTGTGAAATTTTAGAAAAGGTCATGCAGAAAAGTTTCCTGCATTTTTTATACATCCTGATAATAAATTGTTAATGTGTGAAAGTTTTCTATGTACAAAAATGAATATTATTACACTATTGCTGTACCACAAACTCTAAAAGTTAAGGTTTTAACTATTGCACACCTTTCTTACTTTGGACTTAAAAAAACATATCAATTTCTAACTGCCAGATACTTCTGGAAAGATATTTATAATGACACAGTAAACACAGTGCGTCTTGTACTAGATGTATTCAAGTAAAACATCACCGTGTGCGCCCTGCACCTTTGTCAAAAACATACACTCCTAAATTTCCTGGCCACACTATTGCTATTGTTCTTGTTAGGCCATTTTCAAATGGAAAAACTGTACTTACTCTTACGGATCATTTTTCTTCACACCTTGAATTAGTACCTCTTGGCTCAACAAATGCCAATGTTGTTGTTGAAGCACTTTTAAAATATTTTACGACATATGGTCGTCCTGCTGTAATTTTATCCGACTTAGGACCACAATTTATTTCTTCTATAGTTAATGCTTTTCATAACAAAATAGGTATAAAAATTAATCACTCCTTTGCTGGACACCCGCAATCTAATTCTATTGCAGAACGTATAAATACTTCCATTAAATATTCTGTTAATTCTTTACTATTGGATGGACATAGTTTTGAACATGCACTTTTAATTCATAAATCACTATATAATGGCTCAATTCATTCTTCTACTGGTTTCAGTCCAAATTTATTACACTTTGGAAGAGAACTGTCTCTTATTTTTGACACTTTTGATTTAAATGCTACTGAACTATGCCTTAATCACTTTCACACATACAAATTGCTAGCCCTCCCACTGTCAAGCCCGAGTTAAGCCGTTCGTCAAGAACGGCTCTCAAATTGGCAAGACCGACTATAGTCACTAATTGAAGATTCCTTCAAAAGCGGCTAGGCCGTGTTTTCTCACTTTCTATTTTTGCTTCTCAAAACAGCAAGGCCGTGTCCGGAAATTGTCCCTTCCCCCTCTTAGAATTCGTGAGAACGGAGAGGCAATTAGCTGCCACAATGGGGGGTGTCCTGCAGGCCCGGGGGTCCACTGTAGTATCGGCGGTGGAGTTTTATTCAATGGCTATGACACGACGGACCCGTGGTAGTGTTATCAAAGGAAGACGAATGGATTCTGATCCACTCCAACCTAATTACTGTCAAGGTTTTCTTCAAATTTCACGTACGCATCGCTGGGGAATGTCCGTACATCCATTAATTGAAAATTAGGGAATAAGAGTTTAATTATACAGGAAAGCATATTAGTCAGATCTGTTGATTTCTTTCTTCCTTTTTAAATTGCTTGCTTTTATATTTTACTTGCAAAATTTTCCACTACTGAAATAGACATCAAAAGACAAAGTTTATAGCTCCGTTTAAGATACATTTAATGTATTTTTAAAACACCTTGGCAATAATTATTATTGAGGAAGGCACATGAATATTTTTATAAATATGACGTAACTGTGGAGTATCGAAAGATGAAAGTGCTATTTTACCCTATTTTAACGCCTTCTTAAGAAGTTGATGATGAATCGTCTGTGATTTCGATCTGTCTGCTTGTCTGTGCCCTAATTGCTGTGGGCATGGAATTAGGGGTTTGTTCGAAATTTTACAGATATTATGAATGGAGGGGGGGGAAAAGCGAACAATATTAAAGATGTCATTTTTTAAACAGGAGGACTTTCCCCGTCTTTTAGCGTTTGCTGTAGGGAAAGTTTTTGTGGTATATTGAATTTTTTGCTCTATTTTAGCACTAAAATCCTTGATAGTCTGGAATGGGTACTTTTAAGTAACAAAATGCGCTTTTAAAAGTACTTTTAAAAGCGCTTTTCCAATTCCCCTCCACCACATAATATTTACAATAATTTTAGAGGTATATTTTTTAAGGGAAAAAAAACAGTGTTTAGGGGCACATTTTATTTTGAAGCCTGTAAAAATCTTGCAGAAATAACAATTTTACATACGTAAGCCAGACAAATTGTGTGTCCATATGGGAGGGAGGTCTGATAACTTTCTCTTTTGTTTGAGCTTCGGTCTTTGGGAGGGCTTTGGTTTGAGCTTCGGCAAACCTACACGAGGGACATCTGATCCAGGGAGATTCCTTGGTCGGGAGACTTTTTATTAACCTCACACCTGGAGAAAACCGACCAAAATTCCAGGCAGTTTTATAACCGGGTGGTAGACCCTAACACGGGATTTTCATATTTCAGTCGTCTACCATGTTTAGTGTCCGTCTACGTTTAGTGTTATGTCTTACCTTGGCACTCGAAATAGCCCATGCACGTTAACATTCATAAAGAACCTATGCGGTTAAAGGTCTAAATACTTCAAAATCTTCTCAATCACTCTATCAGTTTACAGAGAAAGCTTATTTTTCTGGCTAGTAAAAGTCATCTCTGAGACACCCTCCCAACCACAAATGAAAATAACCTCAAATAAGTTCTATTTTTTGTAGTTTCCAGAATTCATAGAAACATACCGATACCGATCCCCCTCCCCCCTAAACTTATTGAGCTGCTGCGCTTCTGCTTACAGTAGACCCACTTATTAAAAAAATGTGTGTGTTTGTGTGTGTGTGTGTGTATGTATAAATATATATTAATTTAAACAAAAAGATTTAAAATATTCATTTTTAAGGTGTTAATTCTGAAATTTTTGAACCTTGCTGGTCTACTACGGTCTATGTTGCTGTGTTAAGCACGAGGACCATCTAATAAAGTAGGAATACCTTTGGCGAACGACATTTTAAGGGGTTCTAACACATATTCATGTTACATTTGGAGAAAACCGCCCAAAACTCCAGACCGTTAGATAAGCAAATGCGGTGTAAGCCTAAACTCTGGATCTTCACACTACCTCACATCTCACATCCACCAATTTTCACTGTCTTATCCTCTCGGCCATTCTATGGAGATAAGAATGTGATGATCGGAAAAAAGCGCACGATATTCAAGGGGCTTATTTTTTTTATATGAGTGGGTGGGTGGGGGGGATTGGCGCTTGAAATAAAAAATGTAAAAAAGGAGTGGACATCCGAAAGGGTGCTTTTTGGTGTAGTGATTTTTTTTTAAAGTATTTGATTTTTTGTTTTGTTATACTAAACTGTTTCACACTCTGAATGCCCAACCTCCCCTCCCCTTACAGAAACACTAGTACACTCTATAACAAAAAAATCGACGCACCAAGAAACAATCATCCGATTGCTTTGAAATTTTGTATGCATGAAAATTTTGAACAGATATGCAAATGATTCAAATTTGGTGTCCAATGAATGAATAAAGTAATTAAAAAAAAACTTTGTAAAAAACACACATAAGAAGTAAAAGGAAGTTTTTCCTTTTACTTTGTTTCCGTTTACTGTTACTCCTGTTACTGTGTTTCTTTTTTCCTTTTACTTCTTATGTGTGTTTTTTACAAAGTTTTTTTTTAATTACTTTATCGTTTAACACCAGTATTTTGAGTGTTTTTTCAATGAATGAATAGTTTGATCTCTAGCGCATCGGAACTGCGCATCCAGCAGACGTATATAAGGAGCAGTTCTTCAACGGTTGTTAAAATTTTCGGTTTGATTGAGATACAGATGACCTTTCAACAACTTAAAAAATGCCTCGCTGCAGGATTCTTGCTCATTACGAGCAACTGTCAGAGTTTGACAGAGGTCGTATCATTGGAGTGAAAGAGGCCGGTTGGACTAATCGGAGAATCGCTCGTCATTTTAGTCGAAGCGATGCGACAATTCGAAGATGCTGGCAAGGATGGGTGGAAAATGGCAGAGTGCAGCGTCAGGATGGTAGCGGTCGACCTATAGCTACAACAGATCGTGAGGACAGAGTGATGGTCCGATCAGCTGTCACAGCGCCTTCTTCATCTCTATCAACCATCAGACGTCCAACCAAAACACCAGTGTCCATCATGACCATTCACAGACGGTTGAGAGAGCGAAATCTAAGCTCGCGCCGACCGTTACGCCACCTGCCACTCACGCCTGCACACTGCCGAGCCAGATTACAGTGGTGCAGGGCTCGATCAGGTTGGAATGATGCCGACTGGGGACGTATAGTCTTTAGCGACGAATCCCGCTTCCAACTGTGTCCTGACGATCATCGAAGATGTGTTTGGAGACGCACAGGTCAGAGGGGGGATCCTGCTTTCACTATCGCATGCCACACCGGCCCTCAACAAGGCATTATGGTCTCGGGTGCCATTTCTTTTGACAGCCGGACCCCTTTGCTCGTCATTAGAGGTACACTTACTGCACAGCGGTACGTGGACGACATCCTAAGACCTGTTTTGCTACCGTTCCTTTTGCAGCGCCCTGGGCTGGTTTTTCAGCAGGACAATGCTAGACCACATACGGCTCGTGTTGCTCTAAACTGTCTGTAAGCTAGTCAAACTCTTCCTTGGCCTGCCAGATCGCCAGATCTCTCTCCCATCGAGCATGTCTGGGATATGATGGGAAGGCGATTGCATCTGGCACGGACTGTTGATGACCTTGTTCGACAATTGGAGCGAATTTGGCAGGAAATACCGCAGGAAACCATCCGGGAGCTTTATCGGTCTATGCCACGCCGTGTGGAAGTTGTATCCAGGCTAGCGGCGGGTCAACACCTTATTGAACTTGTTACTGTAACTCTGAAATAAATTATTCAATTGTTCTGAAATTTTAATCATTTACTATTCTGTACATTGTCTTCCTATCCACCCATTTTCGTCTCAATCGGACATCTCCTTCTTGGTGCGTCGATTTATTTGTTATAGAGTGTATTTTAACTTAGGCTTGAGTTAAATGCTGTGTTCAAATTTGTAGAAGAGGGAGGTGAGGATATTCACTCATTGACTACTGGGCTCAAATTTGTTTTGTAATAAAAGTGCAGATGTGTAGTAATTCCTTTTCTTTGTGAAAAAATAAAAATAAAAAATTACTTAATTACTACACTAATACACTAATGTACCTCTGTTTACGCTCTTTTGGATGCCCACTTGTTTCGCACATTTTTTTAACTCACGACGCCCCCCCCCCTCTTCTCTTCCCAAAATAGAAACCCATTCAATATTGTGGGCTGTTTTCCGGGTGCGCTTTTTTCCGGTGCTCTTTTTCCGTGATTCTAACAATGTCCATTTGGAGAACGGGCCCTGTCACGTTGACACAGCGTGCATCTTTTTTAATGAAAAATTATTAATACAAATCCTAATTAATATTGTCTAAATTTAAACTAATAATCTATTCTAAATTTAATTTAAAAGTTTTTATCAATGACTTTTCTAAAGCTTTCAATTTTCCTCTTAGCCTTCTCAATTACAGCGCATTATCATACTTCTAAAGCATTTCACTCTTATCAGCTGCCTAAATAAAAAAAATAAATAACAGTTCACGCCAGTTTTTCTCTCCTGCTAAAGGAATAATAATCATAACCCCCCTTCGCT
The DNA here is from genome assembly GCA_038373885.1 of Cheiracanthium punctorium. NCBI lineage: Eukaryota > Metazoa > Arthropoda > Arachnida > Araneae > Cheiracanthiidae > Cheiracanthium > Cheiracanthium punctorium. The sequence continues at coordinate 163,986 of JAWZYV010013423.1, forward strand.
CGCATATTTCTCTGTTCCGCCGAAACAGATGTGTTTCTCTTGCGATTTTGCCCTGCTAAGCAGGAAGCATATTGAAGCATATTGCTCGTAAAACACCTGCTAAGATTGTTCGAGAAAGATCCAGCTCCCTTTTCTATAGAAATAGTCTAACGGTCAATTTTTAGCAGTTAGAGAGTTATTTTTGGTGGGGCAAGCCACTCACTTCACGTGAGGAGACCTTGCCCACCGATGCGTTGCACGGATTCGTATCTACGCCGATTACTTTTGGTGACGGAGGCTTTCGTCCACCGAGATGCCAGGGCGCTTTAGCATAAACGCAGTAATTTTTATGAAGATGCTGCCCCCAAGTCATCATGTTTTTATATGTGATATTTTTAGTAATAGTATGTGACTGCTTTATGACATCGACTGAAATCTAATAAAGTACATGCAGCATCTCCATCGAGTTTCCTGTGTTTCCTCAAGAGTATGATTTTCATAATGCCTTTTTTTAGTGTTTCTAAGTTTTCTGTGCTTCCGTCCGGTAAAATATGAAATCGACAAGCGCTAGCAAGATGTGTAATTTTTCTACAACGTGATTATGGAGGTCATGAACTATTAGGGTGCATATTTCTCATGTGAACCTACCTGCGTCTCATTACGATCACCTCACCTTTACGATCATTGACCAACCTTCTTCAGTATATAATTTATACCAACCAACGCTTGTATTTACGATCACCTTACGACTTACGATCACCATCTTCACCGTACTTCTCCAATAAAGGCCCCCTCATTTTTTTAAGTCAGTGCCAGTGACTCTTAGATAGTTTCATCGGACATGATGGCAACGTGGAAATCAAACAACCACAATCATGCGAAATCCTATGCTCAGATGTTGCAATACAGAGTCGTAAGAGCGCATTCTAGGGTTTGAAGGGAAAGAACAGCGATAAAAATTCAAAAAACATATATTAACTTAAAAAAATGTTTTAAGAAATCCTTGCGAGCTTTTGCTCAGAAGATAAATGACACGATCTAAAAAAAAAATATGTGCCGCAAAGCAAAATTACTCCATGGAAATAAAATTTTATAATATACATGAAATATGATAAAAATGGAAGTTTTTGGTTCAAATGCTATAGTGCAAACAATAAGCGATTCGGAGCCCGCTTATGCTCTTAACCCATTTATGCCCTCTTTTCTACAGAAACATATTAAATATGAAGCGTAAGGAAAACCTAAAATAAATATTAAAAAATGAAAAGAAATAAACTGCAAATTTCGTAAATATTTTTTTTAACTTTCAAACTGTGTGTGAGTTGCAGAGGTGTCGGAAAATGAAGTATTAAAATTCTAGGATTTCATAAGATTGCATTAAATGTTATGCTTAATCTTCATTGATTATCAGTAATCTAAATTAAAAATAAATAAAATTAATCTTGATCCCTCTTCCCTCTATTTTCTCTTTTTCTTCTCCAAATAAAAGCATTCCATGTTGTTCTTACATATGTAGTACATAATGACTAGGTGACTTTTCCCCCGAGGTCTTTTTTCCGCACACCCTATAAAATATATTCTGTATTCTATATGTTTCTGCTTATTTTTGAAAATATATATTATATTAAAAAATAAATAGTTTACATCATGACACTATATTGCCCTCTTTCCTCACCCTCTAAATAAAGCTTGATTTTAAAAGTTGGGCAATTAGAAAATGTATAGCAAATTGTTATTTTTAACTGTTCAGAAGGAAGTTTAAACGCTTCATTTTAAATACATAGGTAACAGATGTAAAATATATGAGCTTGAAAGACTATCTCAGACTAATTACTTCTCCAAATGAGGCACAGCGACAAATTGTTGAAGTTTACAATCAGTGGCGTAGGAAAGGAGGAGGGCTCAGAGACCTCGAACCCCTGCGTCCCATGCCCTTGGTTGAACGGTGAAAGTAACCACAAATTAGCACAATCATGATGTCTTTTTTTTTTTTGGTTTCTAGAATCGATACAAACATACTGAGAGAAACATACGATAGAAACATACGATAGAAACATACCCCATATCCTCAAAACATTGAATTGCTACGCTCCTGCTTACAACAGACCACCTTCTACTATGTTTTTTAAACCCTTTAACGCGCAGTGTTGCCGCTCTGGCAACGCCAAACTCTGATGTTTTGACTGTTGCCAGTCACGAAGAATAGATTTGATTTCTATAAAAATAGTTGCGGGTGACATAACTCCACTAGAATCCTTTACTTTTTAGCACGTCATTTCCCGTAAAAAAAATGTCACGATTATTTTTCACAGCACTGACATCTGCTGAAAAATGGAAGAATGCGAAGAACAGCTGGATAGATTGCCCAATGCTGAAAAAATGACGACAGCTGGCTGTGCTCGCGCACAGCCAGCTGCGTCAAAAAAGGTCTCTAGATCTGTGGCACGCGATGAACGTTTCGATCGTCCGCCATCTTGCTGGTAGTTAAGTCGAGTGATGGCAAAGGCTGCCCTTTTTTCAGCATTGGGAAAGGGTTGCGCCTCAAAGGGTTAACATAGAGGCGTGAAGAAAAATGCGAACAATTTTTAATTCAAACAAAAATGACCAAAAATATCTTTTTTTAAGAATATAATGCAGAAATTTCTGAACCTGGCTAGTCTATTCATGTCTGTATTATTCTGTTACAGCAAAACTACATGAGGATTGTAGGCTTTAAGGGGGAGGGTGCTTGGGGTAAGGACTTTTTTGAGGGGTTCTAATGCGTATTCACGTTACATCCGAAGAAAGCAGCACAAAATTCTATATCGTTAGATCGACAAAAGCGCGGCATGCTAGAATTTCAAGCTTTAACACATCCGCCATCTACCAATGTTTAGTGCCTTATCCATTGGAAATTCTAATACAGTCTATAGACAAATCAAGACCTAAAATGTTGTACCACTGGGATCAACTCCATAAATACTTTTAAATAGAATAAAATAGATGTTAAATAATTAAAATTTGAGCATAGTCTGGAAAAAAGAATTCTATCTAACAATGATAAAACAGTTTCGTATCAACCAAGTTCTTAATAAAAAGTAAATCATGTCATTAAATATTTTTTAAAATAGAAAATAAATGAAAAATATTGTTTGAATTAAGTGCTTTATCACAGTGCCCATCACACAATGTAACAAAAACTGAACATTTCGGAAATTTAATTGAAATATATGTAAATATGCCGCAGGGGACCAAATGTTCAATTTTGTCTCCTGAAACAAACCAAAATATTGAGTGGAGATATGGGGAGTCAGATTTGAGACACAAAAGTTAGGGTAATGTTACAATTAGAATCAAAACGTGGGTAAAAACAACCTACTATTTATTTATATTTACTTTTCCAGAATAAATCAGAGGGAAGACCACCGTCCATTTTTGTTAAAATAAGCATTTGTTTTTATATTAATAATAAAAAGAACTAGAATTATGAAAATAAAATTTCTTTTATACACAAATAAGTTAAAAGTTGAATTAAATTTTGAAAGTCTAAATTAGGAATAAGAAACTATGCACGTTTATTTGACGTGGATGGAAACCTTCGAGAAATTCTGTAGAACATGCACATGGTAAAAGTGTATTATTTAAGCAGTTTTTATAGAGAAACATACTAAAATTGATTTGCAAGGAAAATCATAAATAAATACTGGGAGGGGGGGGGGAAGTAAATTTGATAAATTTATTTATACGTTGAAGGGGGGGGGGGTAATAGGGAAATAAGCTATCAAAATTATGGCAATTTAAAAGATTTCATAATTTGTTTTGGTTCAGCTTTGTTGTATCTCAATCACAATATTTTAATACAGATTTCATGGAGGGAGGGGGGAGTGGGAACAGAGAGCATAAAATATACTATTTTTCTCAAGATTTATGCTATGGAATCCAGCGAAAAGGCAATTCTTGTGAATGACATGCAGTTTAGAGTTTTTTGCACCATTCACAACTTTAAAAGAAAAAAGGCCTGAACATTACATCTACTGCATCAGAATGACTTTATAATTCCCTCAAAATATTCTTTTGGGTAAAGGAATAAAGGTTTAAGTGTTTAAGAAGAACAAAGATAATTTCTGAAAATATATGCAATTAATATCCCCCCCAATTAAAAAAAAACTTAATTTTTAGTAAAAAATAACTCTCCCACAAACTCCACTAAAAAAATAACTCCACGTGATCTCTCCCACATAAAGAGTCTTCTTCATAGCGTCTTTTCAATGATGAAAGCGAGCAGGTTACATATGGTTTATACTTCAGAGCTCCGACAAGGCATAGCGACTGCATGAGCGCAGAACTTGATCAGTGTAACATTGAAATATGTGAGCTTGAAAATGACTATAGAAAAGAGTCTTCTTGACTGTTTCTTTTCAGTAATGGCAAGGAAATTAACAATGGGTTTAATAATGTGTTAAACTAGTTAACAACTCGAGAGATTTTTATGCTTAAGTGTGCTGAGTGTTAAGATTTAGTGAGCCTCTCATTTTTAAAATTGGTTTGATTCATACTTTTTCTTTCATAATGAAGAGAGCATCTTTGTTGAGATTGCCGTATGATTTTTTTTTCTTTTTGTAAGCAAAATTATTTATAATTTGAGAAAAAAATTAAATGAAAATATCCCAGTACTATAAAAACAAAGCCAATTTGTTTTACCAGTGACTCATATTTAGACCTACGCCTAAGCAAGATTTCTGTAACTGTTTTTAAAGACAAATGCTGGAAAGTGCTTCATAATTTATGCATTTGTCATGATTTATTTCCTAATTTTATTACTATTGTATTATTATTCTTATTATTTTTATTATTATTAGCAGTTGAGAGTGCTATTTCTTTCAATCACGGGTTTTTTGTCTACGCGAATTTTTCTACGCGCCGTATCTCTTTTCAATTTTTGTTGATTTTAGGAACTTGGGTAGGGTTTTCTTTAGTTTTCAATCTATATTCTTGCATTCTGTGTGGTTTTTTCCTTGGCACGTTGTTTTTACCCTACTTTTTTTTCTTCCTACCTAGCGTGAATGAAGTATTTTGAAATTTATGATTTTTTTCATACTTTCTTGGCTATTTCTATTAAAAGGTTATCTCTCTATTCAAAAAAAAGTAACGGCCGCTGTCAAAGCTTGTTGGGCTAACTCCTCCTAAACCGTGAGGATTTTAGTTTCGACTAAGGTGTCCACAGATTCGAAAAATTCCGAGGAAGCTGATAAACTGACTTAAATTTCGAAAATCGAATTATTTTAGAAGATATTAATAAAAAACTGAAAAAAATAAACATAATGGCTGCCAGCTTTGGCATAAAATCATTCACTCCTTTGCAACAATGCAATTCCAAGTATGTAGAATAGCGTGAAATTGACAAACATGAAGTAGAATGATACCCATTTTACGCCAAATTAAAAAGTTTATGAAATAAATAACTCAAAGTGTGTTACACAAAGTTGACAATTTCAAATAGTAAGTTCGCTTAGACAACAGGAGTTTAGAATGATCGACTATTCGTTCTTACAAAGCAGAATAACTAATTGTAACTGATTTTAAAAGCGCCATCTTGGCATAGGAATGATCTGGCAAAATGGTATCTTTCCCAGGAGGGTGAATCTGAACTTCGAGTTCCAGAATGTTAGAACCCAGTATCTTGAAAATGAAAAATAATTAAAATTCAGATTATTTTAAAGCCGGTTCGGTCTAGCTGAAGTATTTGAATCGGTGAGTGCAGAAACCACCTCAGTCACAAGAAGGAAATTTTTTTCAGGAGAGAGAAAAAAATTCATAACTCATACAAATTTTCAAATATTTAAACTTATTTTTTTCCTCTGTCATAACATGCATTTATGTTTCTGTCATGCAAATATTACCTAATTTATGAAGTTTTATGAAGTTTTTTCTCTCTCCTGAAAAAATTTCCTGTTTGTGACTGAGGTGGTTTCTGCACTCACCGATTCATTTGCTACCAGTAGACATATTTGGTGGCGTTAACTATGCCATTATAGCAGTTATAGTACACTTTGGATGTTTGCCAAAGCGGCGATATGATATAATTCGTGGTGCTAAATATGCCAATCTGCAAAGGATTATGTATATGAAAATATGGATAACGGTTTTCCGGGAACCTTACATGAGCAGTAATTATAGGTTGTGAGATGTGTAAATCGCCATTTAATGAAAAGTCGCCATTGGTGGCAAGCTATCCTAGCTGTTCCGTAGTTTTTATCAAAGAAAACATATGAAGAACTGTTTTCTCAGAGCTAATTATTAATTATACATACACGGAAGTCGCCAAATATTGAAAAATCGCCATGGGTGGCAAATACGCAAGGTGTCCAGGTGGTTTTAAATAATTAAAAATACAGCTGAAACAGATGTTCTGCTTTTATTACGCTTTAGCTCCTAATTAATATAACTTTTGAATGGCAACATTAAATATCATTGTGTTTCTCAGGAGTGCAAATAACACTAGTCAACAAATTTGAATTTTTTCTCTGCCTCTGGTTTGTAAATGGGTGGATTTACTTAATTTCGGGGTGCTGAATTCACTGATAAAATCAATTTATGTCTATCACGTCACATTTCCAAGAGGCACAGGAAAAATCAGAATCAATACCGGCAAAATTTGATAGAATTGAAACTAACAAGAAATTCCTATTAAGAACTTAATAATTCAATATTATTTTATATGTATACATTGGTATTTATATGCATACACATGCCAACATAGATATCATCTTTTTTCCTGTCAAAAATGCCCTTCCCACTTGGTTTGAATGAGGTCCAAGCCGTTAATTCTATATTTGCCAGTCTGATATCAAACGATGGATCGCTGAACAATTTTTCTATTTGTGATCCAATAAATATACTTTCTTTTAACTTTGCTTCACTCAGTTTTAGAAACCTTTTTTTGAAATGATTGAAGACCTGACCTCATTTATCCAGACCTTTAACAAAATTCTTCATAAAACCCAACTCAACATGAATCGGAGACAAAATGATTTTATCGGGCTCAACCAGTTGAGTATTTTTCAAATTTTCCTTTACAGTTACATGTGATTTCCTTTTAAGCCACTTTACTGCATAGTGGCTAAAGTTTCATAAGTTTCTTTCATGTTTACTGCATGAGCCAGAGGTACAGATGGAAAAGTATTGCATTATGCAGTAGTACTGCTTTCAATCTGGTTTTCCTAGAGTCAATAAAGAGTGACTATTCCTGATGGTTATGTTGTACACCTAGCTGCATCAGCAGACCATTGACATCTCTACATACACACATTGAATTCTGCATGTCGAAATATTGAGCGAATGAAGTACCTTTTGATTTCAAACAGGAAATTTTTGTACCTGGATCTAGAAAGTTTCGTTGTTGCAGTCTTGACCCCAAAAGTTCAGCTTGCTGTTTTGAAAGTTTTAGATCGCGAACGAAATTGTTCAACTCCTTTTAATTAAAGGGCTGAGGCGAAAAATCTTCAGAATGATGAGAATATTTTCTACAGGTTCTTGATCAGCGTCTTCAGATTCACTTGACATTGTTTCTGATTCTATGTTTTGCAGATTACAGGCAGGAACAGGCAACCTTTCATTATGTCACCAGCAAATGCACTGAAGATACATTTTATACTTTATTTTATGTCTAGTTTTGATAGAGAATGCCCTGCAATATTTGTGAGAGAGAAGTTATAGGCTGTAAAATGAACCTTAGGCTAACTCCACACCATAGGAATTGATAATTGCATTGCTCGGCATTTTCCTTTCAGACACTTGGTTAAAGGAGTAGTACATGTTATGCACGAATACGAGGCACAAAAGATTTATCTTGATCACCAAGAGGACTATCAAAATATAATTTATAGGCCTTCTTAATCAATCAGTAGTTGTTTTTTGGGGCTTTTGGGGTGAATTTCTCACAGACATAACGAAAGTTGTCGGGGTGGTTAAGACAACAACTATGCTTACTAATTGTTATTTTTAGTAAATATAAGTTTTAAATATATGTATAAAGCAATTTTAAAATAAAAATACCTCTCAATAGAAACACTCACTTATTAAAAAAAAAACTCTCAATACATTCTTAGGCTGAGATAAATATGATAGTAATTGTACCATGCATGTTTCAAATTCACTATGTCATAATATTTATTTCGAACTACTGGATTATCTGTCCATCTAATGAATAACACTTGCCTGTGTAATATGTGACATAAAAGACCAGTGGTTCAAATTCAAACAAAATGGTTCAATTCATCTAAAAAATCTATCAAATTAATCAATCAAATAATTCTAATCAAACTCAAATATTAACACAATACTTAAGCAAACAATTAAAACATTTTCAAAATAAGCAAGATAAAGATAATGAATTCAAAATATACCAGAAATAAAGAGGATACAATACAATATCTATGAAAAAGTTTAAAAGTTTAAAATATGCAAAAGGTTTTAGAGTTCAAAAGGGAAAATAGCAATATAGTTTATTAATGTTCATCAGTCTGAAATTTCTAACAGTTTATTAATGTTCATAAGTCTGTAATTTCTAAAGGATATAAATGTTGAAAAGTTCTTTTTAGGATACCATTCGCAGTCTTTATTTCTTACGATCGCACATTATTATCTCTTCCGGGTATAGCTTTTTGGATTTTGCCTAATTTCCAAAGAAACTTGCTTTTGTTGTCACCTTCACTTGTTTTTGTTTGTTATTATTTTGTAACTGGATACAATAACATAATTCCTTTATAGAAATTGGCGTATATTCCAAAATGTTATCTATATACTCATTACCAAAAATACCACATGGTCACCCGTCATTTGAAAATGAGTGTCCACCAGCAATTCTTGTACAACATTATAGTGAGTGTACACAAGAAGGCCATAGAAGACTTTGTTTATATTCAGATCAGTTCTGCTATTTTTAACCCTATTAAATACCTTTCCAAAAGAATTTGATGTATTTGTGCAAAACTTTTTCCAACTAAGTTCTTTAGATTTTTTGATTAATTTCCTGTAAAGAGCTCCTTCTTTATTGGAAGTTATTTTATAATATTCCACGTCTGGATTGTTTATTTTCCTTCTATACCTTGCCTTAATCCTGTTTCGCATTGCAGTTAGCTCATCTGTCCACCATGAAATATTAACTGTAAATTTATTCTTGCCAGCAGGTTACTGTTGATATTATATCCAAAGAAGTTATTGTTAAGTCGGGGTGTCCTGTATGTACATCATGCGACCATGTTGGGGGAGACTGGGGGGTCATTCAACACTACAAGGTTTTTTTCAGCTATATTTTCCAAAACAGTCTGACCTCGTCGGTTCAAATGATCATATTCCCAAAGTTCTGCGTGCGCGTTTAAGTCAGCACCTAATATAAAATTCTGCATATTATTTATAACCTGTGTCCAATCGCAAAATTCTGTTCAATGTTCGACGAGTGGGGTGAATACTGTGAGCCCATAGTATATGTTTTATCCTTCAAGTATAACTTTATAAATATTGAATTACTAGAACTATGTAACTCAGTGGCCAGATACTTATTTTTAATGACTATTGCTGCTGTGCGATCTATTGAAAAAAAGGATCTAAACAACTAAGGACAACCATATAACTTGTTGTCAAAGCATATATAAGCATCCTATATGAGAATAATATCATAAGTATTCTGCATAGCAAATGAGAACAACGCCAGATTAGCCGCCCGAAAATGATTTAAATTTATCTGTAGAATATTGATTTGTTTATAAAGATCAGCCATTATAAATAAGTTTTTCCTTTTTCCATCTCCTTCCTCTCTTTTTCTTTTTACTGTGGAGGACCTCTACCCTTCCTAGCTGCCTGAAACAATTGATTCGTATATTGTAAAAACGCCGGACATTTCCTACTGTCAGGTCGATGTTCGCATTCAACAACGAACTGAGCGTGTTCAAAACAATTAACGCATATCTCCCTATCTGAATTACATTCAGATTGACTGTGCTCCCCTGAGAACTTTGGACACGCTTGTTTACGACCACATTCGAAAGACGATGCCCAATAACTTGACAATTTCTACATCTATAAAATTCCAGATATGGCACAATGGCAATTCTGCTCATTGAAACACACATCTTACCTCTAGCCGACAGCTCCCTCTTACCTACAGAATTTGTTTCGATAAGCCAGGATACAATGTTATCTGTCCCAAATGATCGGATTGCAACAGCCTCAATGTCCTCATATATATTCTTCATAGCATCGTTCAACTCTTCCCTAGTGATGGTCTTTGGTAATCCCCTAAGCATCAGCTTTTCATCTCCCCTCCTAGGTATCCTAATTCTAAACTTCTCCCTTACCCTCTCAACACCAAGCAGTTGTTGCTGGATATTGTACGCATCAGTCCTATTTTTAGTCTTAAGTATATATTTTTTCGTCTTCGTAGTGAAAACATCAATTGGCTTAATCCTTAACTCCTCTTCCTTGGTTATATCTCTAATCTCCCTCCGAATATCATCTCCTTCCTGGTCTTCATCCATGCTCTCAATAATTACAACATGTTCTAAGTCCGTATCCCTTTTCTCTGTTCCAGGCTCCAGCTCTGGCCTCAGCTCAACGAGTTTCTCTCTTACCCTATCAGCCTCCTGAGCCACAATGTCGGCAAAAGTCCTCTGGGTCTTCACCTCAGTCATGATATTATTTAGCTGTCTAACTTTCTCATTATATCTGGTCGAGACAATAACACCAGTTATAAAAATCATTCATAATGTTTGTTAGCTCATCTCCCACCTGGATAGTGAACGACTTCCTAGCTCTCGCATCTCCGTAGCCTCTCCTCTCTATGTCTAAGTCTATTAAGGATCACCAGGGCCCCCTTTTCGGTAATTCTTGGCTCCAGTGTCCAGGCCCGGACTGGGAGAGTGGGGGCCCGCCCGTCTCAAGAGAAGGGTGGCCCGGGTTATTGTGTAACCGATAAATATTAGGATGTGTTAACTTGCAGGGTAGGGGGGGGAGGAATGGTGTTATTATTAATTAATTATGATTGATAATTAATGCATTAATAAAATATTGATCTATTAATTAATATGCGTCATTCATATTAATTAATTCCTTTCTCATTCGGGAACCCTCTCTCAAAAATTTTTGAGAACTACATTTAAAATGAAGTGTTTTGAAGCCTTCTGGGGCGCAACTGCAGCTGCAAAAAATTTTGCAAGTGTCAAACTTCTTTAACCCATTTATGCCTAGCGTCCCTTTTTTGGGACGGCATTATCGCTATCAGTCGAAAACGTTATTTATTTTTCCTAGCCTTTATTCACGAGTATTGAACCTCAACTCCACAAAATATTTTAACATGACCTAGTAGGATGTTGACACTTCAATTTTTATACCTAAAGATTTTAAAAGAAATCATCCCTTGTTCGAGAAGTTGACATCAGAAATTTATCTATTACTGCTGATATTAGCGAAAATCGAAGAAAGTCGCAAAAATATCTAGGCACAAATGGGTTAAAATGCTATCAGTATAGCACTCTTTTTTTTAATTTTTTCTGTTTGGGGGCCCGCCCTCAAGGCCCGACGAGGACGGGGGCCCACCCGTCTGCAGAAAGTCGGACACCCTGGCCAGTCCGGGCCTGGAAGACAAAATTGGTTAAAAATCGGTATAAAAAGAAGCGTTTTCCAAAAATTTGCGATTTGCCAAAAAAATATCTCGAAAGCTATTGCATGTAGAAAAAAATAACCAATTACAATCTTGTAGGAAATTTTATCAGCTTTCACTTTAAAATTGACATTTTTTTGCTAAGACGAACGGTTTTTGAGATAGAAGTGAAAATCTAAAAAAGCGACCTTTTGGGGGGGGGCAAAGGGTGGAGGGATGCGGTACCCCTAGAGGGGGAACTTTTCTGTTTTATACAGCAACATACCCAATTAGTGTTTCCCCCAAATTTCAAAAATTTTTTAATTTTTTCCCCCATTTTTCCTAATTTGACTGGACTATTTATAATGATATCGATTTTGCAACTGTGACTCCTCAACAGCTTAAAATGCGTGCTATTCTAACTGTTACTAATGAATAATCCATGGAAATTAATCACCGTGATTAAATTGTTTACCAGGATCTGAGGTTGTTTATGAAAGTGTAGACACTGTGATAAGAGAAGAAGCGCAGGATACGCTGACATATCCTGAGGAGTTTTTAAATAGTTTAACTCCAACAGGAAGGCCCCCCTCATTAACTCAGTGTTAAGTGTGTAGCCATTGTCATGCTTTTAAGAAATTTGGTTCCTTCTAGAAGTCTTTGTAATGGGTCTAATTGTAACCAATCTAATTGTAACCAGTTTAAAACGCAACATCATAGAAACAAAGAAGATTGAGAATGATAACAATGAAACTTTCCTCATACCAAGAATTTATTTCATTCCATCAGATACAAATAGTCCATCAGATGCAAATTAAATTTAAACGCAAACAGTTCTCTATTCGACTAGCACTCTCTATGGTTATATATAAGTCACAAGGACAAACTTTTGGCAAAACTTGCTTAGTGTTCAGCCATGGATAAGTGGTTGTAGGCTTATCTAGAGTGCGTTCTTTTGACTCTGTAGTATCGTCTACTTCTGAAATATTCAACTATGTATATGAAAAAGCTTTAGGATATTTTTTATAGTACGCTGATATGTTTAGACACCTAGCAGTATCACGAAGCCACTGTGGGAACCTTTGGCAATGCAAACAAAAGATGAAGCAGAGAACTATAATGTACTAGCCGCCTCCGGCGATCAGTTGGTTCGCCATCTTAATAAATCTTGTTCGGAGAGAATCCTGTTCCTCACCGGCTTCCTTGGCACTGAAATCTCTCAGATTCTGAATGGAATTTAAAATTAAGATGGTTACAAACAGGAGCGGCCCTACGGTAAGTGTCGCTCCCTGCTAATATAAAAAAGACACCCCCTTTTATTCTCTACTTAGTATTTGTGTTCGAAATGACGCCCCTTCGAAGCCGGCGCCCAGAAGCGATGCTTACTGTTTCGGGCCGCCTCTGGTTGCAAAAATAAGATGGTTAAATGATAAAAACCTACAAAAAGGAACAAATTATTTTCGTCCTATATTAATTCTGAAGAGCTTCTGGATTTATTTGCCTTTATCAAAAAACGGAGAGGAAAAAAAGTAAGAAAATCTGAAACACTTTCAGATTTTAAATACGCACTAAAGTGCTATATATTAAAACAGGCCCGGACTGGGAGGGTGGGGGCCCGCTCGTTTCAAGAGAAGGGCGGCCCGGGTTATTGTGTAACCGATAAATATTAGGATGTGTTAACTTGCAGGGTATGGGGGGGGGGGAGGAATGGTGTTATTATTAATTAATTGTGATTGATAATCAATGCATTAATAAAATATTGATCTATTAATTAATATGCGTCATTCATATTAACTAATCCCTTGTTCATTCGGGAACCCTCACTCAAAACTTTTTGAGAACTACATTTAAAATGAAGTGTTTTGAATTCTTCTGTTGCAGTCTGTTGTGTCTTCAATTGCAGCTGCGAAAAAAAGGTGCATGTGTCAAACTTCATTCAAGTGCTATCATTACAGCACTTTTTTTATTTTCTTTATTTTTTTTGTTTGGGGGCCCGCCCTCAGCAGGAAGGGTCCGCCGAAGGTGGGGGTCCACCCGTCTGCAGACAGTCAAACACCCTGGCCAGTCCGGGCCTGTTGTCACGTCCAAAGGAATCTCTGAAACCAACGGTGCATCCACAGCCGTCAGACTCATAATTGTCCACTTATAATACAAATATCAATATCAGCCAAAAAAATATGTATATAAAAAAACAGAGACTATTCTCTATAGCTGTGGAATAATGTCTCAAACTGATTAATACCCTCTATTCAATCCTAGTACTATTAAAAGGCCTTTAAAACAGTAGCAGAAGATATATAAGGTAAATACCATATACTACACACCGGTGCAAACGAAAAATGTAGGGCGCAAATAAACAAGCCGGTTACACAGGCGTTACAAGCTTGATACCACTTTTCAACATTGTCTAGAGTTCCAGTCCATTAGAAGCGAACGCGAACTTTCTGCAGAGTCTTCATAATGCCAAATGGTCCCCAGTTAAGCCATTATGCAGCTCTTCTAGAACCTTCGGAATCCTCGAACGAGTGAGTACTAACTGCCATCGACACATTTTGCCGCCGTCGGACACCCATTGACGATACAGGACCCGTTTCTCAGGCGAAAAGAATCCCACAATACCCAGTATTGTTTCGTTGCCGGACTATGTGACGATATTTCTTGCCAACTGGGCTTATCGCTGGATTTTTCCAGTAACTCCACAATAGGTTTTATGTCACTATCAGGAAATTGGTCCGCCCGGTCATTTCTGTCACTCCGGGCATCTTGAGATGGTACACAGGATGTAACTTAGCTGCCAACGGGATGTTTCAGATGGTAATTTTTCTCTGCCCTGGAGCAATAACGACAACTTTCTATGCGAGGCCTTCTCGACAAGGCATCTGCATTTTTATGAGATGTCCCTTTCCGATGACGTATCTTGATGTCACATTCTTGCAGTTTTTGTAACCACCTGGCTATCTGGCACTCCGGGTTCTTGAAGTTTAAAAGCCAGGTTAAAGAGGCATGGTCCGTTCGAAGCAGGAACTTTCCGTTGTAGAGATAATGTTGGAAATGCTCCACGGCCTTGACGATAGGTCTTTTCTCGTAACACAATAGTTACGTTCTGCCTTCGAAAGGCATTTGCTCCAGTAAGCAATGACATGTTCTTGATCATCTATCTCCTGGGACAAAACTGCTCCGACACTCTCTTTGCTTGCGTTGTGTCCAAGATAAATGGCTAATCAGGATGAGGATACGACAGGATCGGTGCAGATGTCATAGCCGCCTTCAGTTGGTTCAATGCATCCTCACATTCTTCAGTCCATTGGAATTTTGGTCCAGTCTCAGTCAATTTGAGAAGTGGCCTTACAATCTGAGAAAACCTCTTCACGAATTTTCGATAGTAGGTACAAAGCCCTGCAATACTTCGCAGCCCATGGACATTCTCATTACGAATCCAGTTCTTGACTGCGGACGTCTTTTCGGGATCGGTCCGGACTCCGTGGGCGGATATCATGTGCCCGAGATAGCGTACTTCCCGACGAAACAAGTTACACTTCCATGGACTCAGTTTCAAGTTCGCCTCCTTTAATTTCTGCAGCACCTTTCGGATGTTCTGGAGATGCTCTTCGAAAGTCTTTCCGACGATGATGATATCTTCCAAATAAACGCGACATACTTCGTCGGAAAGACCTCTCAACACTGTCTCCATTAGACGCTCGAATGTAGCCGGGGTATTGCAGAGCCCAAACGGCATAACTTTGAACTGCCACAATCCTTGTCCCGTAGTGAACGCAGTCTTTTCACGGTCATCGGGATGAATCTCTACTTGACAGTAACCACTCTTGAGGTCCATCGTCGAAAGCCATTCACTTACCGATAAAGTGTCTGAAGTGTCGTTTATCCTGGGAAGAGGGTAGCTGTTTTTTTTAAGTAAAACTTCTTTAGGCGCAACTAGAGAGTAACTCAGATTTTTTTCTGACGGAAGTAACGCTCAGTAAAGGAAGTGAAGTATATGCCATATACTCCACGCTGACCCTGAAAAAGAAGAACCACTGAAAAACCTACTTTTTCGATCGCTCTGCTGCTTTCGCCGACTTCATCCTGTAAAAGTACGCAGAATTTGTAAAGGAAAGGAATGGCGAGAAAAACAGTCAAGTGCCTTATCTTTGAGACATCAATCTTTATTTTATATAT
Source organism: Cheiracanthium punctorium (assembly GCA_038373885.1). NCBI lineage: Eukaryota > Metazoa > Arthropoda > Arachnida > Araneae > Cheiracanthiidae > Cheiracanthium > Cheiracanthium punctorium. The sequence continues at coordinate 179,755 of JAWZYV010013423.1, forward strand.
CAATAAGCGTTGTAAAGGTACATGCAACACAATATTTTACATGTAATCCCAACCTCACAGGAGCTTCTCGATAGTCCTTATTTTTAGATGAATAATATACATGGTTTTGGAAAAGCACAAAAAAACGGACCCTAGCTGCAATCCCAAACAATAGACAGAACCTGCAGTTTAAAAACACTTATACAGAATAATAATTCGAAACCTACTAGCAGACGAAATCAACGCTTAAGAACACTGTGATAGAAAAACACAAAAAAATGTACCCTACCTTCATTCGAACCCAACAAAAAGGGGAAAACATCAGTTAAAGTATAATACTATACAATGGACATTCCCCCCAGTGTTGTAGTCCTAAGATGCTCATCCAGGGATGCTCATTTTTGACGCAATTTAACCTAAACTTATCGGATTCATTAATTGTAATTATTCCTTAAACAACCAATAAAACTAATTTAACCATCATTTGTTTATTAATTAATTAAAATGAACTCATTGTTAAATTATTGATTACTTGTTAATAATATAAACTAATTCTTTTCGATCAACCGTGTAAGCTACTTAATTTGTTGTTGCGAACATGTATATCGGATTTGTGTGCTTGGCTCGAAGCCGTCTTATAAATCCTCGCCAGAAAAACAGCAGAGGGGGGGGGGTGCCCTCCGTTGGTGTCTTTATAAGAGATCTTAACCCATATTCACGCTAAGTTTCGGAAAAAAACCACGAAAAACTCCGAACTATTACGGACGCGTGATAGGAGCTACTTAATTTTTTCCATTTACATTTGTCAACAATTGAATGTTGTTGTTGTAATTGTGAACACGTATAGCGGATTTGTGTGCTTCGCTCGAAGCCCGCTTATAAACCTCGTCAGAAAGACAACACAACAGAGGGTGCCCTCCGTGGGGGTATTTCTAAGGAGTCCTAACCCGTATTTATGCAAAGTTTCGGAGTGAACCACGGAAAACTCCGAACGGTTAGGTCGACGGACGCGCAATGGGACCCGAACCCGGGACCTTCACACTTCGCCCGTCTACCATTTCCAGTTACATAACCACTGTGTCATAGTGAGGCAACAATTCAATGTCAAAGTGACAGATTTTCTTTTGGATTGGTACGTGACTATTCGCTACCCCTATTTTTGTCACTTTTTCGGCCATTGGGAAAGACATTTTTTACCAAGAGTGCGTTCGGAAAGATTATAATCTGTTCTATTCTTATGGATATGTTTTTACTACTGAAGTGTTCAAGAAACCCTTACAATCCCATTTGTAAAGATGATTCAAACAGTCAAAAGTTTCCTTTCAATTTTTATACCGATGTACTTGCTCTCGCACGAACAAAACGAAAATTTTAATTTCTTCACAGAATTTTCAAAAAAACCTTGTAAATGAGCGTCCCCCCTGATAATAAAAAGTGGGGGGACGTATGGGCTGAAATAAAAAAGTAGGGGGACGGCGTCCCCCTTCCACTACACCACTTATTCCCCCCATTCAAACCCAACCTCCAGACGGAACAATGGTATAAGAAAACAGTTAAAGAATGATATTTCAACTTGGACACTTCTTGGATTCTAAATAATTATCATGAATTACCGATGATTCTTACTGGAGATTTTAATGTTAATTTTCCTATCAAGAATCTCAGCCGTCAGTTGATTTTTTAAAAGAAAAATTTGATCTATGAATACTTCTCGACTTCAATCAGAAACGCGTTTCGGTACAACGATAGATGCTGTATTTTCAATAAAATTAGCAAATTTAGAGAGTAATATTTATGTTTCACATTGTAGTTTTTTGGTAATGTCATTCAGACGTCTATAGTGAACGCAGAACCGGGTGAAACCATCCTTCTTTCGAACCAAAACAATCGGCTATGCCCAGGAAGTAGTCGATGGCTCGATGACGTCATCATTTATCATCTCCTCTAAAAGTCTGCTCATCTCTTCATGCTTAGCAAATGGTGACCGCCTACGATTTTGCTTGATGGGAAAGTGGCTGCCTGTATCTATTCTGTTTTGCGCTACCTTTGCACGACCAAAGTCACCGGAAGTACGAGAGAAGAGGTCGCCGAATTTCATAATTATTTTCTTCGAAGCGCTTCCCTGTTCCGTTGTCAATTTTGCGTCTTGTAATAGTTCCTTCTTCAGACACTAAGATGATTTAGCTGTCATCGGGCTGATGTTCTTATTAATGCAGGTAACATATGTGTATGTTGCCAGCACTTCATTTTTCATTATCCGCTTCGACTAGTCCGTCACATCCGTTACTCTAACTGGAATGTTAGTTTTCGTAAAGTCCACAACTGTTGCTCCCGCAAGTACTCCTCTGACAGAATCACTATTACTTGGGTGTTCGGGTTACTCTGGGTGTTCGAGTAATCCGAGCTGGTAGTTATTGCTTTCTTTTACTGTTCCAGAAATTATAGAATCAGTCCTTGGAGGTAGAGTGGTATCAGTCTGCGCTATTATTAGCTGAAAAGGGGAAAGAGCTTCGTTTTTAATGTCGAAAACAGTTATTTCTTCTGAGTCTGAACGAAACTCATTATTCTTAAAATCCAAGTTAAATTTGTGTGATTTTAAAAAGTCTACTCCGAGAATGAACGAGTCCGTAATACTGGTGATATCTACTACATGGTTGCACATGGCATTTCAAAATGTGATTTCCACGCGCGCCTTTCCACCCACATCGATCTTGTCACCTGTTACAGTCTGGATAGTTAGGGTGGAGTTTAGAAAGTCTTTAAATACAATCTCCAAGTCAGATTTGTCCTTATGATGGTTACATTCGCTGCTTTATCAATCACCATGCGACATGGAGAACCATTTAGGTACCCTAGTACAAAATGAACATTACTGCCGCCATTCTCTGAAGAAATTTGCAAGACTTTTAACTCTTTCAGGACGAGCAGAGGGTCAAAACCTACTACCTTTAAGTACGAGAGTTTCCCACTAGGAAATTCTTAAAATCGACTCTCCCGCTTTTTCCCTACGCTTACAATTCTTTGGGTGGGATGGGCCTAAAAAAAGCATTTTTGAATTCACTATTCTAATAGTGCGGAAAAGGTTCTCTCGGGGTTCAATAAAAACGTTATAAAATATTATTGTGATTGGATAAAATCTTCTGCCCCCCCCCCATCGGACTTGAATTTTCTTGATTTTGGTAAAAATAGACACTTTTTACTGGGCGTAAAAAACTTAATTATTTTTCACTGCTGTTATTCAAATAGAGCGAGAAATGAGTCCAGTTGGTTTAATAGGGTATGCTCAAATTAATTTTCCGATCAAATTAACTCATATGCCTTCGCATCACATGACGAAGAAATGCATTTTTTATGTGTTATAAAAAGCGATGAAACATGCAAAATAGAGAGTACAAACACTGATTATTCATGAATTATTAAATAAAAAATTTGTTCACTTGAGAATTATTAATTAACTGCTAATTCCCACAGTGTTATTTTTGCGTTAAGGCGAAGCCCACTATTGCTACCTTACAAAGGATTGAATGCCTCGGGCGGAAGACACCTTTTACCACAAAACAATACAATTGCAATACAATACAATACAATATTTGGTAAATATGTGGTAACAATAAAATGTTGCATCATTCGATGTGAAAATCGATGTGAAAAGATTTCTGTCACTTAATCTACAAGGAGAGGCAAAAAAAAAATTAGCAAATTAAAATGTCTCAAAAAATCAGCACCAATAATAGGAGAAGTGACATCAGCTATCACAAATGTCCATGAGAAAGCTTTCCGAAGGCCCAAGTCCAGTTGTTTGTGTACAAATCCATAAGCAAGAATTTTGGTGTTGTTGTCAGCAAAAAGAGAAAAAGTCTCACAACCATGTCTTTTATCTCTAGGAGTGGCTGGTAAAACTAAGATTTCACTGCCAGAATCTATCAAAAATTTTTGGCCAGTCTTCCTATCATGAAGAAATAACCGGCTGGGCTTTTTAGGTAGCTCCGTCATCCCAGCTATGACGGGAGTTAGGGGGTTTTTTCCTGCTGGAAGGAGCAAGGCTTAGAACATTTCCGTGCCTCATCACCAAAACGATTGTGATAAAAACACACACCATTGGTTCTTTTACCATTTCTGGATTGAGATCTTGAGCGAGATCGACGCATTGGCGCTCTCCGTTCACAAGAAAGTTCAGCAATTTGGCGTGTAAGATTTTCAATCTGCTTAGCTAAGGCTGCATTTGAGATGTCATTCGTTTCGGGGGGCATTCTAGTTGTAGAAGTAGCACAAATAGCACTAGGTTGAACGAATTCAGCAACTTTGTCAGCGATAATTGCTAACTGATCAAGCTTTTCAGATGAAGCCGACAAAACTGTTTGAATATGAGCTGGCATTCTCTGCATCCACAAATTTTGCAAAAATTCGTCATTAAGTTGCGCTCCACAAAGTTCTTTCATTTTCCGCAGGAGGTGGCTAGGCCTTTCATCACCCAGTTGGAGTTCAGTGAGGAGTTTTTTAATCTTCTGATGTTCAGAATCTTCAAATTCCCTGATTAGCCGTTCTGAAAGTTTTTCGTATTTGTCAGATTCCGGTGGGTTAAGTACAATATCGGAGACATGTGACAAGGTTTCGCGTCAACGTTGGCGATCAGGGCAGAAAATTTCGTTTCGTCACATGTAATACCACTGTAAGTGAACGCATTGTCACACTGGGCAATCCATAAGCGCACGTTAGCTTACCAAAATTGAGGAATTCGAAGTGTCACTTTCGAAACTTGATTCTCGTCAAGAGGCATGATAATTTAGAAGTCTAGAGTGCAGAAATCAGCTTGTTATACTCCTCGGGAAAACGAAAGTTGCCACAAGCAGTTAGGTTTAACACAGCATGCTTTACGACGCGCGTGACCAATTAAAATAATAAGTTAATCATAATTCACAGGGTCACCACTTACGGTCGATGGTTGCATCGGGTGTTCAGAATTAACTAATTAACTTGGTAAACATTTATAATGGAATAACAAATTTAATTAAGCAAAGTGAGAACAGATAAACTTACAGATGCCGCGTTGTGACGCACGCCGATATAAACATTGAACAGAATGATTACTTCACTTCTTTACAAAAGTGTTCGAGTTTAGTTGTAGAACAGTTAATATTTTTAAATTGTGGCTCTGTTCGTAAACTGCAGTGGATCAGCGAATAGAGCTGTTTAGGCGCTGCACGACCTTTTCTTGTTTCCTTCTGGCAACATGCTTGATTCTTTATCTTTTTCAGTTCCCTCTGCTCTGTTTGACGGAAGGGTTTGTCTGAAGAAGACCGAACGAATTTTCGGTCGAAACGATTGTTACGCCTTGAAGTAACATTTAATGTGTGTTTTTTTCACAAAGTTTTTATTTATTTTATATTGTAACTCCAGTTTTTTGAGTGTTTATTTTCATAGTTTTGTTTATTTGAACTATTAACACTCGCTTTTGTTCTCACGTTTCTCCCTTTTTTCTTCGTCTTATTTTTCTTGCTTTTTCCTTTACTGTTCTTGTTTTTTCTATATGAATTTTCTTTTCTGTGTTTCCCTTCCCCATTCTCTTTTTTGCCCTCTCCTTTGTTTTTTTCAACCTTTTCTTGTTTCCTTGTGGCAACATGCTTGATTGTTTATCTTTTTCAGTTCCCTCTGCTCTGTTTGACGGAAGGGCTTGTCTGAAGAAGACCGAACGAATTTTCGGTCGAAACGATCGTTACGCCTTGAAGTGATCTTTTATGTGTGTTTTTTCACAAAGTTTTTATTTATTTTATCTTATAACACCAGTTTTTTGAGTGTTTATTTTCATATTTTTGTTTATTTGGACTATTAACACTCCCTTTTAACCTCACTTTTTTCTTCGTGTTATTTTTCTTGCTTTTTCCTTTACTTTTCTTGTTTTTTCTGTATGAATTTTCTTTCTTTCCCTTCCTCACCCTCTTTTTTCCCTCTCCTTGGTTTTTATCCACCTTTTCTTGTATCCTTGTGGCAACATGCTTGATTGTTTATCTTTTTCAGTTCCCTCTGCTCTGTTTGACGGAATGGTTTGATTGAAGAAGATCGAACGAATTTTCGGTCGGAACGATCGTTACGCCTTGAAGTAACCTTTTATGTGTGTTTTTATTACAAAGTTTTTATTTATTTTATCTTATAACACCAGTTTTTTGAGTGTTTATTTTCATAGTTTTATTTATTTGGACTATTAACACTCGCTTTTGTTCTAACTTTTCTCCCTTTTTTCTTAGTGTTATTTTTCTTGCTTTATCCTTTACTGTTCTTGTATTTTCTGTATGAATTTTCTTTCTTTCCCTTCCCCACCCTCTTTTTTCTCCTCTCCTTGGTTTTTATCCACCATTTCTTGTTTCCTTGTGGCAACATGCTTGATTGTTTATCATTTTCAATTCCCTCTGCTCTGTTTGACGGAAGGGTTTGTCTGAAGAAGACCGAACGAATTTTTGGTCGAAAGGATCGTCACGCCTTGAAGTAACCTTTCATGCGTGTTTTTTTTTTCACAAAGTTTTTATTTATTTTATCTTATAACACCAGTTTTTTGAGTGTTTATTTTCATAGTTTTTTTTATTTGGACTATTAAAACTCACTTTTGTTCTCAATTTTCTTCCTTTTTACTTCGTGTTATTTTTCTTGCTTTTTCCTTTACTGTTCTTGTTTTTTCTGTATGAATTTTCTTTTCTTTGTTTCCCTTCCCCACTCTATTTTTTTCCCCTCTCCTTGGTTTTTTTCCACCTTTTCTTCTTTCCATGTGGCAACATGCTTGATTGTTTATCTTTTTAAGTTCCCTGTGCTCTGTTTGACGGAAGGGTTTGTCTGAAGAAGACCGAACGAATTTTCGGTCGGAACGATCGTTACGCCTTGGAGTAACCTTTCATGTGTGTTTTTTTCACAAAGTTTTCATTTATTTTATCTTATAAGACCAGATTTTTGAGTGTTTATTTTCATAGTTTTGTTTATTTGGACTATTAACACTCACTTTTGTTCTCAATTTTCTCCCTTTTTTCTTCGTGTTATTTTTCTTGCTTTTACCTTTACTGTTCTTGTTTTTTATGTATGAATTTTCTTTTCTTCGTTTACCTTCCCCACTCTCTTTTTTTCCCTCTCCTTGGTTTTTTTCCTCCTTTTCTTGTTTCCTTGTGGCAGCATGCTTGATTGTTTATCTTTTTCTATTCCCTCTGCTCTGTTTGACGGAAGGGTTTGTCTGAACAAGACCGAACGAATTTTCGGTCGAAAGGATCGTCACGCCTTGAAGTAACCTTTCATGTGTGTTTTTTTTCACTAAGTTTTTATTTATTTTATCTTATAACACCAGGTTTTTGACTGTTTATTTTCATAGTTTTGTTTATTTGGACTATTAACACTCCCTTTTGTTCTCAATTTTCTCCCTTTTTTCTTCGTGTTATTTTTCATGCTTTTTCCTTTACTTTTCTTGTTTTTTCTGTATGAATTTTCTTTGTTTCCCTTCCCCACCCTCTTTTTTCCCCTCTCCTTGTTTTTTATCCACTACGGCCGATTTTTGCATCGGGTGTTCAGAATTAACTAATTAACTTGGTAAACATTTATAATGAAATAACAAATTTAATTAAGCAAAGTGAGAACAGATATACTTACAGATGCCGCGTTCTGACGCGCGCCGATATAAACATTGAACAGAAGGATTACTTCACTTCATTACAAAAGTGTTCGAGTTTAGTTGTAGAACAGTTAATATTTTTAAATTGTGGCTCTGTTCGTAAACTGCAGTGGATCAGCGAGTAGAGCTGTTTAGGCGCTGCATACTCCCCTCCCAGTGTCAACGATATCTTGCAGGAAAATGCACATGACGTCCAGAACGTGTAATCTTTGGCTGCATACTCATTGAAGTCTGTGTTGAATTCGTGGTATCAGATGGGCAAGCTGTCGATGGAGCATTTGTTGTAATTGGCAAAGGATGCACCAAATCACCCTGTGAGCTGCGAGATGACACAGGTGGTAGAACACTTGATTTTTGGTTGTTTAAGATGTAAGCTGGCTTTACTCGATCAATTGATACAGGCACTGTTTTACCATTAATGTCTATGGAAGACTTTGTCTGTTCTGCGAGTAACCGAAAAAGGTCCATCGTAGGGCGGCTGAAGTGGGCCTCTCACCATATCCTGACAAAGAAAAACATGAGTAGCAGTTTCTAGATCTTTGTGTACAAGCGTTTTGCTATCCCCATGGCGTTTGGGCGGTATGGGACGAAGTGTCTGCATATGAGAACGTAACTTGCTAACAAAATCTATGGGATCAATTTGTTGTTGGGTAGGAACTAGAAATTCACCAGGTAGACGAATTGTAGTCCCAAAAACCAAGTCAGCTGGTGTACAACCCAAATCTTCTTTCAAAGCTGCCCGAAAGCCAAGAAGGATTAGGGGTAGAACTTCAGTCCACCGCTCAGTGGCATGGCATTTAATAGCAGTCTTAAGTGGTCGATGTAATTCTTCAATCAACCCATTTGACTGGGGGTGGTAACTGGTTGTCCTGGACCGTTGGATGCCCAGATGGCGCATAAGAGAGCGAAAAAGTGCAGCTTCAAATTATCGTCCTTGGTCAGTTGTCACAGTGGCAGGCACTCCATAACGGGAGACCCAACATGTGAAAAATGCTTCTGCAACAGTTTCAGCAGAAATATCTTTTAGTGGCTGGGCTTCTGGCCACCGAGAAAACCTGTCAATTAAAGTTAAACAATAAGAGTAACCATTTGAGGGAGGAAGGGGACCGATTAGGTCCAAATGGACATGGTCAAATCTCTGTGAAGGCACTTGAAAAGTTTACAAGGGTGCTTTTGTGTGCCTGTGGATTTTAGCTTTTTGACATGGGATGCAACATTTGGTCCACTGAGCTATATCTGATAACATTCTAGGCCAAACAAATCTAGCTCGAATGAGATGTTGTGTTTTGCGTACACCAGGATGAGCTATGTTGTGTAATAAAGCAAAAACATCCTGACGAAGCTGATTTGGGATATAGGGACGAACTCTGCCAGTTGACACATCACAAATTAAGTCAGTGTTTGACTCTGGAAAAGTAATGGTTTTGAGCTGAAGGGATGTGTTTGATGACAGCAAGGAAGTCAGTTCATCATCAGCTGCCTGTGCTGTAGCTAATTCAGAATAATGAATTGCTGTAGGGATTGTTAATGCATCTATACGGGACATGAAATCTGCAGGGATATTTTCAGATCCTGGAATGTGCTGTATGTTAGTCGTGAATTGAGTGATAAAATCTAAATGCCTCACTTGACGTGGAGAACACTTATCATTTTTCTGACGGAATGCGTATGTGAGAGGCTTATAGTCAGTATAAAGGACAAACTCTCTATCCTCTAACATGTGTTGGAAATGTCGAATAGATGCATAAGCAGCAAGGAGTTCCCTGTCATAAGCACTATACCGAGTTTCTGCTGTACTCAGCTTTCAGGAGAAAAAACCCAAAGGTTGCAATGTATTATCAATAACTTGATGCAATGCACCACCTATGGCATAATCAGATGCATCTACATGTAATGAAAGTGGCGCAGTTGGAGAAGGATGAGCGAGCAATGTGGCATTAGCCAGTGCTTCTTTACATTTGTTAAAAGCCTCATTTGCAGCTGGAGTCCATACAATTTGCTTCTTCGAATTTCTCTTACCAGAACATCCCTTTAAGAACTCATTCAAAAGTGCTTGGTTGTCAGCAGCATGAGGTAAAAACCTACGATAAAAATTTATTAGGCCCAGAAACTTACGCAGATTGCCAATAGTTGCAGGTAGCTTAAAATCTAGGACTGCCTGGACTTTACTTTGCAAGGGTTTGACTCCTTCTGGGCTTATGAGGTGTCCAAGAAATTCTAGCTCTGTGACACCAAACATGCATTTAGAAACATTTAATTTTAAACCATAAGCAATCTACCGCTGAAATATGGCACGTAAATTCTCTTAATGCTCTTCCTCATTATTTGAAAAACACAGTATATCATCCAGGTATACATAGCAAAATGGAAGGCCTCTAAGGACCTCATGCATAAAGCGCATGAAGGTTTGTGGAGCATTTACCAACCCAAAACAAAGATTGGTATATTCATAGAGACCCCACGGGGTTGTAACTGCTGTTTTGGGAATGTCATCCTCTGCAATAGGGATTTGGTGAAATGCTTTGAAAATATCTATTTTTGAAAAAATTGATTTATTATGCAGCGAATGAGAAAAATTATGTAGATAGGGAATAGGATAGCTATAAATTCTGTGACTGAGTTTAATTTTCGATAATCACCAACAGGACGGACAGTAGAATCTTGTTTTGGGGCGACATGCAATGGCGAACTCCGTGGGCTCTTAGAAGGGCGGATAATCCCTTGGTCCAGAAGGAATTCGAACTCTGCTTTTACTGCGTTGTACAATTTGGGATGAAGTCGTCGAGGTTTTGCTGTCACAGGTGGTCCACGAGTCAATATATGATGCACTGTACTATGAGGGACAGACTGCTTAAACAGAGCTGGATTGGTGATGTCAGGAAATTCAGAAAGCAAAGAGTCATAATCAGAATTTGAAGAAACAGTCACCACAGAAGGTTGGCTTTTCTGAGCAACATTCCCATAAGAAAATAAGGAAGTTTCAGGATTTAAGAGACGTTGATGCTTTAGGTCAATTAGCAAATTAAAATGTCTCAAAAAATCAGCACCAATAATAGGAGAAGTGACATCAGCTATCACTAATGTCCATGAGAAAGCTTTCCGAAGGCCCAAGTCCAGTTGTTTGTGTACAAATCCATAAGCAGGAACTTTGGTGTTGTTGGCAGCAAAAAGAGAAAAAGTCTCACAACCATGTCTTTTATCTCTAGGAGTGGCTGGTAAAACTAAGATTTCACTGCCAGAATCTATCAAAAATTTTTGGCCAGTCTTCCTATCATGAAAAAATAACCGGCTGGGCTTTTTAGGTAGCTCCGTCATCCCAGCTATGACGGGAGTTAGAGTTTTTTTTCCTGCTGGAAGGAGCAAGGCTTAGAACATTTCCGTGCCTCATCACCAAAACGATTGTGATAAAAACACACACAATTGGTTCTTTTACCATTTCTGGATTGAGATCTTGAGCGAGATCGACGCATTGGCGCACTCCGTTCACAAGAAAGTTCAGCAATTTGGCGTGTTAGATTTTCAATCTGCTTAGCTAAGGCTGCATTTGAGATGCCATTCGTTTCGGGTGGCATTCTAGCTGTAAAAGTAGCACAAATAGCACTAGGTTGAACGACTTCAGCAACTTTGTCAGCGATAATTGCTAACTGATCAAGCTTTTCAGATGAAGCCGACAAAACTGTTTGAATATGAGCTGGCATTCTCTGCATCCACAAATTTTGCAAAAATTCGTCATTAAGTTGCGCTCCACAAAGTTCTTTCATTTTCCGCAGGAGGTGGCTAGGCCTTTCATCACCCAGTTGGAGTTCAGTGAGGAGTTTTTTAATCTTCTGATGTTCAGAATCTTCAAATTCCCTGATTAGCCGTTCTGAAAGTTTTTCGTATTTGTCAGATTCCGGTGGGTTAAGTACAATATCGGAGACATGTGACAAGGTTTCCGCGTCAACGTTGGCGATCAGGGCAGAAAATTTCGTTTCGTCACTTGTAATACCACTGTAAGTGAACGCATTGTCACACTGGGCAATCCATAAGCGCACGTTAGTAGTATAGAAACGGGGAGCACCAACTCAGGGGCCGCTCCAACTCACTGACGTCATAGTGTTTTCCCCGCCCTCTCTCCTGATTGGTTGATTTTTGAAAATGGAGCTCTGTGATTGGCTGTGTTTACTGGAGCGGAACAAGCTCCTCCCCTGAGTTGGTACCCGCCGGTGATTTAGAGCGGCTCATACAACGTTTGCAAAGTTGAAAAGTTGAAATCTTGAAAATGTTCCAATCCGCTGCACCGGGGCTCACTAACTCAGGGCCGCTCTAAATCAAGCGCGGTTTTTTCTCTCTCGGCTTGTGGGAGGATGAAGGGGAGTTATGACACGGGCGACTCCGGCTCACTGAAGGGTCTGGAGGGAGGGTTTTTTTTCGACTCGATCGGATCGTTCGCTCTAGATTGCGGTCAGTTTTTTCTGAACAGCAAGTTTCGCTTCATTCGCGCGTGCGTGCGCGCGCGCGGGTGAAGGAAATGTATAAAACGAAGCGTACTTTCGCGTATTCGTGAAACCGACAAGCGAAAGATAATGGGCGAGAAAAACTATGAAGTGGATTGGAATCGTGCCGTGCGAGAGTCGAAGTTGAGAGCACGGAGACGATTCGTATATTGAAAGACTCGCTAAATTGGGACGATGTTTCGCGATTCCAGACTCTGCCGGAATCCTTCATCGAAGAATTTAAAGACAGAGTGAATTGGAGCGTGATTTCTGAACGCCAATCTCTGACGGAATCTTTTATAAGAAATCATGCCGAATTAGTTGACTGGGCGAAGATATCGCAACATCAGTTTCTAAGAGAACCATTCATTAGAGAATTTAAGCATCTTCTCGATTGGAAAATGTATCTCAACATCAGAAATTGATGACTCCTTTCATTCGTGAAAACTTGTCTCTCTTAGACATGAAACTCGTGAGTCGCTACCAGACTCTCGACATGGCATCCATCGAAAAGCTTAGAGATCACTTGGATATGAAACTGGTTTTGAGACATCAAGAGTTGACGGATAATTTCGTTCTGGAACTCGTTAAAGATGTGGGAATATATGACGACGAGAACGAAGACGACATTTGCGACGCTCTCTTGTTTAACACCAATATTTCGCAAATCGTCGTGAATGTCATGTTCAGACGGTGGGTCCTGCTCTATTTGAGAAATATATGCAAGAATATCGGTAAAATGATGACAATTCAGTGAAAGAGAAACACTTATATAAAAAGGGAAAAAAAATCAGAAACCAGTATAAATAAAGAAAGAGATCCTGAGCACGCACTTTATTCGTCGTCGTCGTCGTCGTCGTAGACATGCCTCCATCCAATCGTCTCGCGATAGTATTGCCGGCGCTCTTTTTGATTGCTTTCGTCATCAGTATCGGCATTCTCATCGGAACACTATCAACTTCTTCGTGCATGAATGATCGTAATTACGAGGACCGAGTGGATCTGACAAATACGACCTGCATCTATACCGAACATATCGGTAGGAGACTCTTTTTTCACGAATGCACTCGAGAAGATCGAACTGTGTACGATTTGCGTTATTTTTTTAAAGACGAACACGGAGTGCTGAAGGCGGACATTATAGATGTGCAAATGTCTTACGAGGAATTTCTCTCTGTATGTCAACATTGTGTAAACATGAAATGAAAAAAAGTAAATAAATAAAAATTTTTTTCATTCTTTAATTAGTGTGTGGTCATTGTTTTATTTTTCTCTCTCTCTCTTCTTTCTCATTCTCTCTCTATCGCTTCGATTGTATATATTACGCGATGATATTTAAAAAATTATCACACGATATTTCGTTATCAAAGTGTGAACAACACACATGCACGCGGGTAAAGATGTTAAAATTTCGACATCCGTCTTGTTCCATTATTGTCGGCCCGAGCCAATCTGGTAAAAGCTCTTTGGTGCACGAAATAATTCGAAAGCGACTCTACGATCCCGATATTAAGAAAGTGAAATGGTGTTACTCTTACTCTTCTGAGTGGTTTTTGGAAGAACCAAACATCGAGTTTATTCAAGGCCTTCCGGAATCGTATCAGAAAGACGAACTCGTGGTCATAGACGACCAGATGGGGCGATTGAACGAAAAAATTGCAGATTTGTTTACCGTGGCTTCACACCATTGTAACGTGAGCGTTATATTAATTCTTCAAAATTTATTCCCTCGTGCGAGAGTGTTTCGTGACATAAGTTTAAACGCGCATTACATTATTTTGTTTAAGAATGCAAGAGACGCATCTCAGATCGATTGCTTGGCGCGCCAATTATATCCTCAAAATTCTCGATTTTTATCGGATGCCTATAAAAGAGCAACAGCGAGGCCTTACGGTTATTTAGTCGTAGATATACACCCTGAGACGTCCGAACTTCATCGTTTTTGCGAGTCTTTTCCGGAGCGAAGACGGTCTCTATTGGGTTTATCGACCGAAATGACGAGAAAGAATTTGAAAAAACATTACCATTTTTTGCAAGTCCTTGCAAAAACACATCCGCTGCAGAGAAAAGCAATGATCAAATCGGCTAGCAGCGGACAGATAAAAAGTCTTTGCGAAATATGCTTGAATATTTTAAATGGAAATGTTCCTGTCAACGTACAAAAAATGAAAAAGTATAAAAACGTGTTGAGAAAACTATCAAAAAGAAAATCTAGCATGCAACAAAAAAAGAAAATGTTAACGAATCAGACAGGTGGTGCGTTGTTTCCCCTTTTAATTCCTGCTATCGTATCCGCTCTCGGCGGAATAGTGGGAAAAGCAATCGGTAAAAGATTGTAACACCGCAGAAAAATTTCATTCGACACCGGCGCACCATCGTGTTCACTAAGCATGGCGCGAAGAGTGGCTCTCATACCAGAAGAGCTCGTATCTTCATATCATTTGCAAAAACCGGAAATAAGATTGGAACAGGATATAGAATCCATGTTAGAAAAAGCAAATTTACTAGACGATATGAAAGCGAAATTTTTGGGTCAGCTTGTCATGCGTTATCACAGAACCGTGCACGCTCCGCCGGAGCCAGTACGTGTGAGTATTACAAATGAGTCGAAGAAAAACTCCGAAGGTTCGAAGAAAGTGGAAGCGGAGGAGGAAGAGGCGGAGGAGAAAGCGGCGAGAGATTACGATGGCGACGGTGAGACAATAATGCGCGAAATACTCCTAAGCATTCCCCAACGTTTTTCTAAATATCTAGAACCGATTGTAGAAAAATTAAGATCCAGACATTATGCATGGAATGCTAAAGGCGAATTGACTGTTAATGACACACCCGTAAAAGGATCTAGCGTGGTCGATTTTTTGCATACACAATGAGAAATTCAAAATCGTTTCAAGAACCGACATTTTATGATTACTTTTTAAAAGCTATTCGGGAGATCAACATACCGAGAGGATGGATAGGAAATAAAAAAGTTTTGTTACTTTTAGAAAAAGGACCTTTGCATTCTGTAAAAACAGAAAGTACTTCGTTTGGCGAAGAAATAGAAGATGATAAAGATACTGTTTTTATAAATAGAAGACCTCGCAGCAGAAGTACCCACACGCTTAGCACGCCTCATTTACATCGTGTTAAATCGAGGCCGAGGAGTACAATTTCAAATGCGAAATGGCTAGAGTATTAGATGAGAAAACGATAAAACTGTTGGAAAAACATTACTACGATGCGGAAAATCCTGGCTCGTACGGGGGTGCCGAAAGATTATCCAAAACGAGCGGAATTCCCCTGGAGCTCGTTCGCCAATGGTTGATGACGCAAGACACATACACTCTTCACAAACCCGTGCGATTCAAATTCGAACGACGCAAGGTGCTAGCTTTCGGCATCGGCGAACTCATGCAAGCGGATTTAGCCGATTTATCTAAATATGCAAAGTATAACCGAGGTAATGAATATCTTTTAGTTGCCATCGGCGTCTTCTCGAAACGTGGGTACGCTATCCCGTTAAAAAATAAAAGCGCCAATTCGATGTTAGAAGGATTTAAAAAATTATTTAAACAGAGCAATTTCACGATAAATTTACAAACCGACAATGGCAAAGAGTTTTATAATAAAAAAGTACAATCTTATTTGAAAAATATAAAATCCACCATTATTCTTCGTTAAGCGAACATAAAGCGAGCGTAGCTGAACGATTTATACACACGCTCAAATCTAGATTATTCCGCATTTTCACTCACAACAATTCGCATAAATACATTGATGTTTTGAAATCCGTATTGAAAAGTTATAATGCGAGCGTACACCGCTCCACAGGTTTCGCACCGGTTAATGTAACGCCGAAATTAGAACCTATTATTTTCAAAAAATTATACGGTTATTCAACAGTACCAAAATATAAGTTCGACGTGAACGAACATGTTAGAATTTCGAAAGCGAACCATATTTTCAGAAAGGGTTATCTACAAAACTGGACAGACGAAGTCTTTATAATTAATAAGCGATACCCCTCGAACCCACCCACATACTTGCTGCGAGATTTGAAAGGAACGCACGTGAAAGGAAGGTTTTACGAAGAAGAGTTGCAGAAAGTGGTGAAATCGTCTCGCGATTACTGGAGGGTAGAACAGATTTTAAAAACCAAAGGTAGCGGTCAGAGTAAGGAATACTTAGTTAAGTGGAAAGGATTTGATAATAGATTTAATTCGTGGGTCAAGCAAAAATGGCTTCTGAATCATCGCTGACGGAATTTTACGTAACTAACCTAGTAATGCTAGCATGGAGTTTTTCCCGAATAATACCCAATCGTCTTATCGTACAAAGCTTTCATCTCCCCTCTCGCTGAACGGGCAGTGGGAGGTGGGGCTGTCGCAGTTTTTCGAGCCCCGAAATTGGTTTAACGTGCTGGACCACAATAATAAATACGAAGTTCATATTCATGAAGAGAAAACCGTGATAGCCGATCGTGTGCGCTATAACATTCAATTTAAGTATGAGAAAAATGAAACTTTGTTTGATTTTTTCCACAATTTCAACAAAACAATTGAAAAACAAATGCCCGACGATAACGAAAACAGCGTGCAGTGGATACCAGATAACGGAGACGAACGAAAGGTTACGCTAGTCATTCCGGAGGGGTTCGAGGTGCACATCGAAAAATCGTCATCGCCTCAATTATTGTATATGCTGCATTTATCAAATGAAGATACAATTATTGATAAAACAACCGAAATGCGGTTCAGGCTTCCGTCGGAAACGTTTGGGCAACGCTTGGTGATCGTAGACAAAAATCCACTGACCGTGACAAACCATATCATACCCCTGACATATATAAAACCGAATCATAAAAAACGCGAAAAAAATTCGGCGGTCGTCAACGCTCTTGTGAGAAACATAGAAATGCTAGAATTAAACAATTATTTAACACTGACTTATGAAGCGATTAGAAACGAATTAGAAATAAAAGTATCTAATTATGCCGAATTACGCATAACGGAAACTAATTCGATATCGTTTTTGAGAATTTTGAATCATTTAGAAGGAGGTGATTTAATTATACGCGGTACACAAAAATTCATAATCAATCCGCTTCTCGATGCGGAAAGCGGAGAAATGATCGAATTGATAATTAAAGAATATCCCAAGAAAAAAATTTATGAGAAAGAAACGGAGCATTTATTTTTGAATGTGAGCATGTATAAAACAGCTGCAATTTTGTTTAACGAATTTAAATACATACGATTAAGGCTACTGCCGGATTCGAAAGTATATTTAGACGTTCCGATTATGCACGAAGTAAAATTTGATAGAGGATTAGCCGACATGCTCGGTTTTGAGGACACTCATTTCCAAGCCGGAAATTACATCAGAAAATATCCTTTAGAATTGGATGCCGGCATAACAGAAATTTTTGTGTATTGCGATTTGGTTGAATCACACCACGTGGGCGATTCGTATGCGCCGCTGTTGATAATCATACCGTGCGTGAATGAAAAAAATGAACAGATTGTTAAAAACTATGACACCCCTATTTACTTTCCTTTACGCAAGAATTTTATCGACACGATTCGAATACAGTTAAAAACAATCGCGGGTTCTGATATTGTATTCACAGGAGGTAAAACGTTCCTCGTTTTATCTTTCCGACGCAAAAGTATATAAATTAAGCGCGCGGGCAATTAAGATTCATATTGCGTTCGACCATGCACTTGAGCACGAAGGAGTGCGAGTCGTATTATTGCAGCCAAGCTGGCGGCGGGAACGGAGGTCACGGATATTACCATTCGAATCCCATCCAAAGAGGGTATGGATTTTTCGGCGACCTCCGACGTTTCATTACGCCGATAGCGTACAGAGCAGGTCGCTATCTAGGAAAACATATGCTTAACACTTGGAGAAATGTTATATCGTATCTAGGATCGGGCTCGTCTTTTCGAGATTCTGCTCGTAATAGAATTCGGGAAACATCGCAAAAAACAAGATTTTTTTCAAAAATTGCAGCAGGGAAAGGGTATAAAAAGAAAGCGCGCGGGTAAATCCCGTCAAACAAAAACAAAACGTTGTAAGACGACGCACAGGGATATCTTCACCTAAATTATATATATATAATAATGGAAAAGGAACAAGGCGCTGTGTTATGCGGGAAAAGCGAATTAGATCTTTTCCCGAGCGCGCCTATACAAATGGCAATCGATTCTTCGTCCTTTGTTCAAATACATCCGCTCTCTTCACTATCAGATAAGAACCCGATCGAATTTCTAATCTCAGGAGACGGTCAGCACTACTTGGATTTTTCCCACACCATATTGCATTTGAGAATTAAAGTGCAGAAGAAAGGGGGTGCCGCTCTCGTTGCAGCGGACGATGTCGCACCGATTAATTATATTCTTAATACACTTTTCTCTGAATGTTCGGTTTTTTTAAACGATAAACAGATAGCGTCTCAGGCAAATTATGCATATAGATCTTTATAGAAAGCTTACTGCTCACTTCTAAATCTAGTCAGGAAAGTCTCTTAACTTCGGCATTTTTTTATAAAGATACTGCTGCCCATCATAATATTGTTGTTAAAACTGGGAATAATATCGGATATAAGAGACGGGTCGGGAAATGCGCATTAAGTTCGGCGGTCGATCTCGTCGGACCTTTGCATTTAGATCTGGCCAGCCAACCGAAATTATTAATAAACGGCGTCGACGTTAGAATAAAATTAGAACGCAAAACTGATGCTTTTGCATTAAAGGCCGCAAACGACGATTTTAAAATTCATATAGTGTCGGCATGTCTGTATGTCCGAAAAGTAAACGTATCGCCTTCCATTATGATAGCGCACGAAAAAGCGTTGGAAAAAAGCGTTATCAAAATGCCTATTCGAAGAGTCGAAATTAAAACATTTGCTTTATCGGCCGGATTACAGAGTACTACGATTTCAAATTGCTTCCTCGGACCGCTACCGAATCGCCTGATTTTAGCTTTTGTTTCAAATGAAGCATACAACGGAAGTATAAGCAAAAACCCATTCAAATTTTCTCATTACGATTTGAATTATTTATGTGTTTTAAACGGTCACCAGATGATTCCTTCCAAACCCTATCAGCCTAATTTTGAAAATAAATTATATGCAAGAAGCTATATGAATCTGTTCACCGATTTAAACCGTTATCACATTTCTCCCAATATCAATATAGATTTCGACGAGTACGGTGGCGGTTATGCTTTGCATGCATTTGATTTAACACCGGATTTAGCGGCCGGCGAAAGCCATGTCAGCATCAACAAAAGTGGCAACATAGCGATAGACATTAAATTTGCTGCAGCATTACCCGAAACTGTCTCTATGATTGCATTTGCAGAATTTCGCAACGTGATTGAAATTGATAAATCAAGAGGTGTTTTTACAGATTATTAAACGGGGGACAATGGATACTCAGTCTATTTGCCGACTCGCTTGTAGCGATAGATTAATTCGAAAATCTTTCGGAGGAGTTTACGCATCTGACTCTCTGCCCGCACGAAAGAAACATTTCACATCCTTTATTGTAAATTTAGACCGACACACAGATCCGGGCAGCCACTGGATATCAATTCATTTTGTTAAAGGAAATAAAAATAGCAAGAAAAACAAGAAAGTGTTGTATTTCGATAGTTACGGTCGACCTCCTACGAATAAAAACATTTTAAAATTTTTAAATAGCAATTCGAATGCAATTTATTTTAACAATGCGCGTTTTCAACAAGACTTCACAACCACATGCGGACACTTTTGCTTGTATTTTTTGCATCGCGCAGTTCGAAACTTGCAAATGGAAGAACTGAATGCATGCAATAAAAAGAAGAACGAAACTTTTATTGTGCAATTTGTCCGCTCCCATTTCAAAGAGCGCTCGTGTTGTTTCTCATATGCACATAAGCAAAAATGCGTGTCTTGGACGAATATGTTGCGTAGCAACAATCACCGTTAGTAATAACAATGGAGCGGTTCGGATATCTCTATGCGAAGGACTTTTTTCAGGAGAATAATGCACGCGTCGTCAACAGAGAAATACGCATCACGCGCGTTAAAGATGCATTTTTTAAAAATCTCGGCAACTGCATTCATGACGCTATTGCGTGTGGCTCTCGCGAAGAAAGAGAAGCGCTCTATTATTTGAAGATTTTAAAAAATGCCGACGTTATACGTCGTATTCACAACACGAACAACGAGTATTTGTATGGTTATTTCTATTAAATAAACGAGGAGGTAAAAGAGGTATCACTTACCTCCTTCAAAGGCGTAAGTCCGTCTTTCCTCCGTCATCCCGCTAAATTAGCTGGAACGAAAACTGGAATACACGACATTATTAATTGTATATATTTTAGTTTCGTGCTCTTGGATGAATACAATATATTTATTTTCCGTCTAGGTTATACAATATACATTTTAAAGGGGGAATATCATATTTACAAAGATTGAATTTTGGCTGGTCGGGATGTCGACCGCTTAGCAGCAGCGCATGGAAGAGAGTGACTTGAAAAATACAGCATGCATGCGTTCTTGCCTCCACGGTTGCCAGGGGCCCCATAGCACGTGTTAAGTAAGGGGCCCTCGTTTGGGTAATTATCACATGCAGATCCATACATCTACATGTGCGGACACCGACTCGTGCAGGAGAAACTGGGTCAGGGAAAGAGTTCGAAAGTTTCATAGTTTTATATTTCCCAACACTCCTGCCTAAAACTTGAAACGTTCAATAATCGTTCAAAATGACAGTTCTATGTCCTATAAAGCTCCTTCGTGGAAGAGCTTTTGTCAGGATGTCTGCAGTCATTGAGTCAGTGGGGACGTATTGAAAAGTTATCACCTTGTCTTCTACCAAATGCTTGAGAAGATGGTATCTCAGATCTATATGTTTTGTTTTGTGATGATGTCTGTCTGATTTGGCCAATTTAATGCACGATTGGTTGTCTTCAAACACGGTCACTGGATAGTCTTGCGGCATGTCCAGTTCCTTTAGTAGATTTATTAGCCACGCAATTTCTTGTGCAGCACTGGCAGCAGAGACGTATTCCGCCTCAGCTGATGACAATGTCACGCACAGCTGTTTCTTGGAAACCCAGTAAATAGGATTATTTCCTAGCATAAATAGATTTCCAGAGATGGATTTTCGATCTGTTGGATCGTTGGCCCAATCTGCATCTGCGTAAACTTTTAGGACAGGTTCTTCAAAATTTGTAAAAGTCAGTTTAAGGTCAATTGTTGTCTTGAGGTATCTGATGGTTCTTTTGACGGCTTCCCAATCTTTCGCTCTGGGATTTTGATTTCTTCGGCTTAAGATGTTCACAGCGGCACTTATATCTGGTCTAGATATGGTGGAAATATATAGTAGTGCACCTACAGCCTGTCTGTATTTAGTGTTGTTTGGCAAGAGATTTTCGTCATCTAGTGTTTTAATGTAGCCTGGCTCCATGGGTGTTTCTGTTGGTTTTGAGTTTTCTAAACTGAATTTAGTTATTAGTTCTTGGATTTTGTTAGTTTGATCAAGTGTCATTGTGTTTTTATTTGGTCGATTTATGTTTATGCCTAAGTAGTATTTGGCTTCGCCTAAATCAGTTACAGGGTATTCGCTCTTTAATTTATTTATGAGTTTGTCAATGTTTTGATCTTCTCCTGCGATTAGTAGATCATCTACATAAACAATAACATATGTCGTTTTGTTATTTACTGTTTGTTTATACATGCATTTGTCAACCGAGCTCTGTTGAAAGCCGAATTTGGTTAGAGATTGGTGGATTTTTAAGTTCCAAGCTCTAGCAGCTTGTTTCAGCCCATATATTGCCTTTTTAAGTTTACAAACTTTGTGTTCCTCTCCGGGGATCACATGCCCTTCGGGCTGATGCATATACACTTCTTCCTCTAATTCTCCGTGTAAAAATGCAGTTTTTATATCGATATGTCTAAGACTTAAATTTTTATATACAGCCATTGCCAAAAAACTCCTTATCGTTGTATGAGACGCAACAGGTGCAAAGGTCTCGTCATAGTCTACTCCGTATTTTTGGGAGAAACCTTTGGCAACAAGCCTTGCTTTGTATTTTTCTACTGAGCCTTGACTATTATATTTTAATTTAAAAGCCCATTTGCATCCAATAACTTTTGTTCCAGGGGGGGCTACAACTAAATCCCATGTGTTATTATCATGAAGTGAATTTATTTCGTCTAGTGTTGCATTTACCCATTTTTCCTTCTCCACGGGGTTTTCCATTTTTTGAATTTCATCCCAACTTTTAGGTTCTACTATCCTGGTATTATTTATTACATATGCAAATCTATCAGGAGGAACGCCTTTATTACTCCTCTCTGATCTGCGAGGATAATTTTGTGTACCATTTGAGTTAGCAGGAATATTATTTGGATTTTGTACATTGTCGCCGGCGCTATCTAATTCAACACCGATCAATTGCTGTATAGGTTGAGGATTACCGCTGTTTGATTTTCCTTCCCCGTTATGTGATTCATCATTTTTAATTATTTCCTGATTTCTGTCTTCTAGGAATTTGACTGTTCTACTTATAATTACATTTCTACCGTTGGTACAAATTCTATATCCCTTACTCCTATTATCATAACCTACGAATATCCCTTCTGTAGCGGTGTTGTCAAGTTTTCCTCTATGTAATTTTTGAATATATGCAAATGCGCGACAACCGAACGTTTTAATATTTGATAGATCTGGTTTACGACCAGTCCATTTCTCATAGGGAGTGGAATCACAGGATTGTGTAGGGAGCCTATTTTGCAAATACGTCGCAGTGTTAATGGCTTCCCCCCAAAAGGAGTTAGGTAAATCACCCTCCTTAAGGAGACACCGACACATCTCCATCAAGGTGCGATTTTTGCGTTCCGCAACCCCGTTCTGAGGTGCAGAGTACGGAACTATCAGTTGGTGATCTATTCCCTCTCTCTTCATATATTCATCAAATTCTTTCCCTATGTACTCCCCTCCGTTATCGGAACGGATTGCCTGCACTTTTCTTCCAAACTTATTTGCGGTCATTGCCACATACTCCTTAAATTTAGAGAAAACTTCATGTTTATTTTTTAATAGATATATTACAGTAAACCGGCTAAAGTCATCTATGAAGGTCAAAAAATAGTATTTCCCACCAATTGTTGGGGTTTGCATTGGTCCACAGAGGTCAGTGTGTACCAATTCTATCGCCTTTGTGGCTCTGAAACTCGCAATTTTTGGATATGGACTATCAGAAAGTTTCGACATAATACAGGTTTCACATACATTATCATGTTTACATTCATCTATTTCAATCCCTATAGCCAAATCTTTATTCACTAATTCTTTTATATGATTGACATTTCTATGACCCAATCTTTTATGCCATTTATATATACAATTTTTATTTTCACATACGTTAACTAAGTTTGCGGTGTGGTATGCGGCATTGTTTATATTACACTCATACAAATTATTATTTACATAACCTTCAATATAAGTTTTATCCCCATGTATAATTTCACACTTGTTTTTGTCAAATACCACCGTACAACCGTTCTCAGTTGCCCTTTTTACAGACAGTAAATTTGCTTCGATTTCGGGTACAAATAGAACATTACGCAGTGTAATTTTATTAATCTCTCCTCCCGATGTTTTTGCCTTGAATTCTATGTCTCCCGACCCGTAGGAGGTCAACGATTTTCCGTTAGCAATTACAACATCGCTTATATTGGTGTCATTTATTCTAGTGAATAAATTTTTATTATTTGAAATGTGTGATGAACTGCCAGAGTCTATTATCCACCTTTTACCTGGACTTCCAGCTAATAGTGCTAAATTTTTAAATTTAGATGCGGTGTCGCTAGCTCTATCTGTATAATTTCGGTTCGACTCTTCCTCAAATCTGTGTCTATCGTTTGATTCAAAGCATAGTGATGAATTAGCTTGTTTGGATGTGAAATTTTGATTTTTGTATCTTGTGTTATTATTCTGTAATTTCTTAAGGTGCCAGCATTCTAATTTTGTGTGATTTTTCATTTTACAGTGTGAACAATATTTAGTTTCTCGTCTATAATTGTTGTTGTGTTTTTTGTTTGTTTGAAATGCTTTAGTAAAATTTTCAGACGGTCGGCTATTCTCAATACGTCTGTTGTATTCATCTATTAGCTTGCTTCTAATAAACTCCGGATTTAATTCCTCTTCAGGTCTTGCTTCTAGTGCCGTTATCAGCGTGTCATAGCTCTCCGGCAGGGAACACAAAAACAACGCCGATATGTGAGAGTCACTGATCTTTTCCCCTATGGCCTTTAACCTCTCAACCAGTTCGAGTATTTTTGTCGTATGCTCTAGCATATTTCCTCTCTCGTCAAGTTTTGTGCTATATAATTTTCTCAATAGATACAGCTTGCTAGAGAGGTTACACCTTTCGTGTATGGTCCTCAGAGCTTCCCATGTAGCCTTTGCGGTTGTGAGATTTTTCACATGTACTATTTGAGAATCTTCAATGAATAAATTGATTAAGGCTCTAGCCTTGTTATCTTTCTTTCGCCATGTATCGGTTATTGGCGATGGCGGATCATCTGTTAAGAGATCATTAAGATCTTCTTTTATCAACAGCATCTCCAATTTGAATTTCCAGTTTGAATAATTATGTTGGTTTAATTTCTCAACCACTTGGCTTTCTTTAAATGAAGCCATATTAATTTTTTTGTTTCACAATGTCCTCAGAAATTTTAATATTCTTTCAAGGCACAGAGACTATTCAGTCTCATAATCTATTAAATAAACGAGGAGGTAAAAGAGGTATCACTTACCTCCTTCAAAGGCGTAAGTCCGTCTTTCCTCCGTCATCCCGCTAAATTAGCTGGAACGAAAACTGGAATACACGACATTATTAATTGTATATATTTTAGTTTCGTGCTCTTGGATGAATACAATATATTTATTTTCCGTCTAGGTTATACAATATACATTTTAAAGGGGGAATATCATATTTACAAAGATTGAATTTTGGCTGGTCGGGATGTCGACCGCTTAGCAGCAGCGCATGGAAGAGAGTGACTTGAAAAATACAGCATGCATGCGTTCTTGCCTCCACGGTTGCCAGGGGCCCCATAGCACGTGTTAAGTAAGGGGCCCTCGTTTGGGTAATTATCACATGCAGATCCATACATCTACATGTGCGGACACCGACTCGTGCAGGAGAAACTGGGTCAGGGAAAGAGTTCGAAAGTTTCATAGTTTTATATTTCCCAACAATTTCTACTTAGGCCTGAAGAAGAACACGGACGGAGATCCTCAAATTTCACTGTTTTCTTTTTATAACGGACTGTGGACTAATATGTTGGACTGTATTTGCATGCCGAAATCTTTTGTAAAAGAAGAAGAAAATGAAGACATCTCGATCGCTGCACATCGCAATCCTAATGTTGCAACTGCTACTTCAAATTATGAACTGAAAATTGCTTATTTCATCTTACTAAAAGACGATGATATTGTAAAAGAATTGCATCGCACACATATTTAAAGTACTGCAAATAAAAATAATTATACTAATTAAAATCGTTTATTTAATTTGTTTTTTTAAAGAATGTACACACACACACACACACACACACACACACTTTTTAAAAATTAAAATAATGTTAATCGCCTACCCCCTTTCTCTCTCTATGTTTCAAACTGTCGAATTTTTCCATTTTTCTTCTTCTTCTTCTTCCTGCGACTGTAGTCTTTCTCTTCTTTTTTTTTTGTCCTGCAACACCTCCGCCATTGAATAACATTGCATTAAAAAAAAAAAAATACATATTCTCCAACGACAGAAATGCAGCGGGACCTTTATCGGTCCATCTTTATTTTTTATTATTATTTTTTTTTTCAATAAGCTACAAAGCGTGTGGCAAAAAATACAATAAAGGTGATGGTTACAAACAATATGATAAAAAGTGGGATTAGATACAGCATAAATATGATATGCTGTGACACATTATGATGTGACACATATATGTATGAGACATTAAATATATGTGAAGTATAATTAAAAAATAAGTTACAAAAATACATATTATTGAAATTAAAAAGAAAAAGCGACACGGAAATATCGTCGCAAGATTATTCAATAAGAAAAAATTCTTATTGAATAATCTTGCGATTATATATATATATATAATCTTGCGATATATATATATACGTTATTATTATTTTTATGAATCGTTAATATTTTCACGCACTTCATTTACCCCATTCACTATATTTAAGACATCTATATGTCTTAGCAAGTCATTTCTGATAAATTCCAAATATTTAATTCTTGTGCGCACGCAGTGAATACATCGAAATGGGTCTTCAGCGATCTCTAACAAATTAGGACATTTTCCACGTCTTCCATTCCTTAACAATCTGTTTTTGCAGGACGTGCTGTTATCTGCATCATTCCCGTCTCGTCTGTAGATAAATGACATTTTCTCTCTCTCTCTCTCTCTCTCTCTCTCTCTCTATATATATATATATATATATATATATATATATATATATATATATATATACATATATATACATACACGCACACACACATTTTTTTTCCCCTTCAATGTTCTGCTTCTTCTTCTAAATAATCATTTTTATAGTGTCCGTAGGAATTACTGCTGATGCCGTCATGGTTTATGTATTTTTTATCATGATACGCCGATAAGCCGATTTTGTTTTGGAAGACCGTATTTATTTCATGATTTTTAGATTGTATTGAATATTGCTGATGCCTCATAAATGAACTTTCAAATAAAAAATTTTTATACGTTTTAAAAGTTACATTTTTCAGACTACTTTTTGAAATTCCCTTAGCGGTTTTCTTACACTCATTTCCACAAATGTAACTGTACATTTTGGATTTTAATCCAACAAATTCCTTAACGGGCGACAAAACCTCGTTTTTTAGAGTTCCTAGTTTACCTCTATTAACATCGCTGCACATGATGTGATGTTTGGGAAAATTACTGCAATCCATAATTTTGTGAAAATTTTGTTTTAAATCATTGTAAATATCTTTCGTTTCAATATTCAAATATAGCGAATCCGTGTCCATGTATAAAAGTTCGATTTTCTCTTTATAAAATTTTTTGAAATGCAAGACTCATGATGATATAATATGAAACATGTTGCAAACGCGCTCTTCACAATTTGAATAAATAAATTAATAAATATACGACGCAAACTATAACTCATTCGATATTCGGGATCCGTCTCACTCCTCTATTACCCCTTTCAGCATAAGCCATACGTGATTTTTTTTATAATAAGAAAGTACAGTTAAACAGATGTCGATTTACTGAGGACGTTATAAAACATATGCCGAAACGGTCAGCAACTGCTAGCCGGGATATAAATATGTTGTGACTCATCATGACGTAATGTAAACATATTGCAAATGCGTTCTTTTCGACTTGCGCCAACAACCCATCTGTTTTAGCTATGCAGAACGACCCGAAATATATATATATATATATATATATTCACCTTATTTACGCTTTAAGAATCCTACAGAAAAAAAAAGACATATGCTAAGCTAAACGAAAAAGATGTTTTCAATGTCGCGCACGTGATAGTGTATGCAGCGCACGTCCGACGACGATGCGGTTGCAACCTGTCTATCTAAAAAAATAAATAAATAAAATAACAAAAAAAAACCACAAACTCTTTGGAGTTGCGGCTTCGTGTCTTCGAATGCATTAAAGCACATTTGAAAAAATATTTAAATACAACCTTTAAAAAATTAATTATGTAGGAATTTTTTATAAAAAATTAAAAATGTATACAAATGTGAAAATCTGTGTGTGTGTGCGTGTGTGTGTATATATATATATAGAGAGAGAGAATTAAATCGGGCAGAAGAAACCTTTCATTTATTTATTTTTTCGTTAATTTCATTTGAATAGATGCAATCTTAGACTATGTAACCATTCCGTAATTGAAAATCTTCGATTTCTAAAGAAACTTATAAGAATCTCTTTCTTATTATCATCATCATCATCATTATCGATAAATCCTGTCCATCCCCCGTGATCGTGAATCCACTTTTCCATCTTCTCTTTCACCAAATTGCTGAAACACTTATACGTTGTCGACCGTACAAAAGATTTCGGAAAACTCTTAGAAAGACATGTTTTAGTCAATTTCCCGCAAACACGATAAATGCTACTATCCGAGACCGTGTTATTCCATCGCTGAAAAGTTCGTTCGCAAAACTGAGTCGGTCTGTTCCACGCTAATTTCGCCTAATTCTATGCATAAATTCTTCAAGACGCTCGCATTATCAAACTGAAATGCGTCCACAGTTTCTTTCACGCTCTGTAATACTTTCCGTTCTTTTATATTCGCTGCAATCGACACGTCGTGAGCCTGTTCGTTTAGAAGATAATAAAATAGATTTTCAAGAATAAAATCTGTTCTCACTAACAGATTCGTCTGGTGTGACAGCTCTCCTCGTGCAGAGTCGTCTTTCGCCATCGAATACTCAGACATGTTTAGACAATAATAACTTTATCCTCCCCGAGCCGAGAGAGAGAGAGAGAAAACCGCGCTTGATTTAGAGCGGCCCCGAGTTGGTGAGCCCCGGTGCAGCGGAGTGGAACATTTTCAACATTTCAACTTTGCAAACGTTGTATGAGCCGCTCTAAATCACCGGCGGGTACCAACTCAGGGGAGGAGCTTGTTCCGCTCCAGTAAACACAGCCAATCACAGAGCTTCATTTTCAAAAATCAACCAATCAGGAGACAGGGCGGGGAAAACACAATGACGTCATTGAGTTGGAGCGGCCCCTGAGTTGGTGCTCCCCGTTTCTATACTACTCACGTTAGCTTACCAAAATTGAGGAATTCGAAGTGCCACTTTCGAAACTTGATTCTCGTCAAGAAGCATGATAATTTAGAAGTCTAGAGTGCAGAAATCAGCTTGTTATACTCCTCGGGAAAACGAAAGTTGCCACAAGCAGTTAGGTTTAACACAGCATGCTTTACAACGCACGTGACCAATTAAAATAATAAGTTAATCATAATTCACAGGGTCACCACTTACGGCCGATGGTTGCATCGGGTGTTCAGAATTAACTAATTAACTTGGTAAACATTTATAATGGAATAACAATTTAATTAAGCAAAGTGAAAACAGATAAACTTACAGATGCCGCGTTGTGACGCGCGCCGATATAAACATTGAACAGAATGATTACTTCACTTCTTTACAAAAGTGTTCGAGTTTAGTTGTAGAACAGTTAATATTTTTAAATTGTGGCTCTGTTCGTAAACTGCAGTGGATCAGCGAGTAGAGCTGTTTAGGCGCTGCACGACCTATTCTTGTTTCCTTCTGGCAACATGCTTGATTCTTTATCTTTTTCAGTTCCCTCTGCTCTGTTTGACGGAAGGGTTTGTCTGAAGAAGACCGAACGAATTTTCGGTCGAAACGATTGTTACGCCTTGAAGTAACATTTAATGTGTGTTTTTTTCACAAAGTTTTTATTTATTTTATCTTGTAACTCCAGTTTTTTGAGTGTTTATTTTCATAGTTTTGTTTATTTGAACTAGTAACACTCGCTTTTGTTCTCACTTTTCTCCCTTTATTCTTCGTCTTATTTTTCTTGCTTTTTCCTTTACTGTTCTTGTTTTTTTATATGAATTTTTTTTTCTGTGTTTCCCTTCCCCATTCTCTTTTTTGCCCTCTCCTTTGTTTTTTTCAACCTTTTCTTGTTTCCTTGTGGCAACATGCTTGATTGTTTATCTTTTTCAGTTCCCTCTGCTCTGTTTGACAGAAGGGCTTGTCTGAAGAAGACCGAACGAATTTTAGGTCGAAACGATCGTTACGCCTTGAAGTGATCTTTTATGTGTGTTTTTTCACAAAGTTTTTATATATTTTATCTTATAAAACCAGTTTTTTGAGTGTTTATTTTCATAGTTTTGTTTATTTGGACTATTAACACTCCCTTTTAATCTCACTTTTTTCTTCGTGTTATTTTTCTTGCTTTTTCCTTTACTTTTCTTGTTTTTTCTGTATGAATTTTCTTAGTTTCCCTTCCCCACCCTCTTTTTTCCCTCTCCTTGGTTTTTATCCACCTTTTCTTGTTTTCTTGTGGCAACATGCTTGATTGTTTATCTTTTTCAATTCCCTCTGCTCTTTTGACGGAAGGGTTTGTCTGAAGAAGACCGAACGAATTTTCGGTCAAAACGATCGTTAAAATTTGAAGGGACCTTTCATGTGTGTTTTTTCACAAAGTTTTTATCTATTTTATCTTATAACACCAGTTTTTTGAGTGTTTATTTTCATAGTTTGTTTATTTGGACTATTAACACTCTGTTTTGTTCACACTTTTCTCCCTTTTTTCTTCGTGTTATTTTTCTTGCTTTATCCTGTACTGTTCTTGTATTTTCTGTATGAATTTTCTTTGTTTCCCTTCCCCACCCTCTTTTATCCCCTCTCCTTGGTTTTTATCCACCTTTTCTTCTTTCCTTGTGGCAACATGCTTGATTGTTTATCTTTTTCAATTCCCTCTGCTGTGTTTGACGGAAGGGTTTATCTGAAGAAGACTGAAAGAACTTTCGGTCGAAAGGATCGTTACGCCTTGAAGTAACCTTTCATGTGTGTTTTTTTAACACTAAGTGTTTATTTATTTTATCTTATAACACCAGTTTTTTGAGTGTTTATTTTCATAGTTTTGTTTATTTGGACTATTAACACTCCCTTTTGTTCTCACTTTTCTCCCTTTTTTCTTCGTGTTATTTTTCTTGCTTTTTTCTTTACTTTTCTTGTTTTTTCTGTATGAAATTTCTTTGTTTCCCTTCCCCACCCTCTTTTTTCCCCTCTCCTTGGTTTTTATCCACCTTTTCTTGTTTCCTTGTGGCAACATGCT